>JAVFBW010142675.1:0-12814 GCA_034783835.1 Mopalia ciliata | reverse complement strand
AGGGTAACGGAAAGCAGATTTGTTTGTGATGTTCTGTATTTTTGTCCGTCGTCATATAAGTGAAATACCCTTGAGTAGGACGTTAAACATCAATCAAACAAACTTTATCTTAAACAGAAAATAGTAGTACCATAAAGACTAATAGTGGCGGAGTAGTCTAGAGTGCAGAATAAAACATTGTACAATATTTTTTACACCTATGATTTAACTTGATGGAAAGTTTATGTCCATGTTTCATCAGAAGAGGGTCACATCTTGTAACAATATAGTACAAAAAACACGAGCATACTTCCTTCACTAGAACTAATTCATCCTACATAACCTCAATCCTTTCAGAGACAGTTTCAGGTTTATTCATTTGTACAGACTTCATGGAGTTTAATACTGTGTTAAATTTAGTCAGAATAAATATAGAAATTTAGCTTTCTTATCCTTATGAACCCCATATATTTCCAGGTGAGCAGTGTATTCCTGCTGAGGATTGTCCGTGCACATTGAATGGACTCCAGTATGCTAAGGGTGCTATCCTTTACGAAGACTGCAGAAATTGGTGAGCAGTGATTTTAGTAACACAAGTATTTTCAAAAGCCCGTGATTTGACAGGATGTATTATGTTATGGAATTGTCTGCCTGTCTGTGTCTTTGTATGTCCATCTGTTCATCAACTTTTGGGTTTCCAGACAACAGCTTTTTGAATTCAACTCAAACTAAGTATATTGATTGGGATTGATTTTGAGTATGTGGCCCTAATGGTAGCACCACTTTGTGGCAAAATCTGAATACGGCTTCTGTGTATTAACTTGAAAACTTTGAGTGGAAGTTGAATCAAATGTTTCATGTGACAATACCTCACTAGGGATTGACTTTTGCTTGTGTTGACCTACAGGCGGTGCTGCCTGGTGGCAAAGGTCTAAATCTTGTTGCTGTATGTCAACTAGAAATCCCTTGTCAACTTTCTGGTTCGGTACATTAACTTGAAAGCTGCATATGGAATTAAAATCAAACTAAGTTACATGTAATATGAGTGTTCCAGTTGACAAGACAGAGTGAAGATGTGCCATGTAGGATTTTGTTTGGTGTTATCCTTTACACTGGAGCTCTTGTCTAGAGATGCTGTCACCTTGGGGATTCTATTCAAACTCAATTTTAATATTCCATGTGGCAAGATTTCTTTGAGCGTGTATTGCGACTCACTTGAGCTCTTTGTATACATATATTTCACTGATTTTCATAAGCTAAGTTTAGTTTCTGGATTTTTTTCCTATCAATATTGTTATCCGAATTGAAGACCAGATTAAGGCTGATGTAAAACATCAATACCAGGGTTTCTAGTTATGACGTTATAACAATTTCAGTATTTGCTATGACAACAGAGTAACCTTCCTTTGCGAAATAACGTTATCAGTTTATGGCAAGGGAGGGCCAATCCAGGATTTTTATCCTGGGCAGTATAGGGAATACTGCAAATTAACGTGTAAACATTAATGAAACCATATTAATGCCTTTCTCCATGGCTTAAAATATAATTCTTTGCAAAAGTTACACTTTTAACGTTGCAATTTCCTGAAAAAACAACATCTCTCAATGTTAAGGCATAGGCAGCCTGCCCTCCCGTGCCATAAAATGGCAATGTCATTTCGCAACGTCACTTTGTTGTCCTTACGTCATAACTCAAAACCTTCGTATTGATGAAACTTGTATATTGATTGACCTTGACTTTTGACAAGATACATGAAGTTTATTGCTTTGTAACTGTAAGTTTTTTTATAAACCTAGCTGGAATGGCATGAAGTAGGACATTTATCAATAAAAAATATGACAGTAAATGGTTGCATATCTTTTACAAATAGACACCCGAGCTAGTAAGAAAAATAGAAACATTATTTCCAAAAATCTGTTTACATCTCTTTATAGTACTTGTACCAATGGAAGATTTGAGTGTATCGGTCAAGGTTGCCAATGCCTGGAAGATGAGTTTGTCTGTAGCAACGGCCAGTGTATTAATGCCCAACTGCAATGCGATAAACATGATGACTGTGCGGATGGGTCCGATGAAGAAGACTGCGGTAAGACATGTTCTTTTTTAGTTTGCTTCACGAAGAAAAGATTGCACAAAATTGTGTAATTTTTAATATGAACAGTTGCCATTGAATTAGTTGTGAACTTTGTTCTAGTCTTAATTTTCAAAATAATTTAAGTTTTTATTTATGAGCCCTTGGGTTCCTCAATTATAAGATAAATTACCATTAATCTTTTACATGTAGTTACCAAAACAAAAACAGCAAGGGACTGTATCTATGTATTGGTTCAATGGGTCCTTGGCTTAGTGGTTAGCTTGTCTGCTTACTTATCTTACATAGATGTACCGTCCACGGGTGTGGGTCTTTCTGTCGACCGTCGTCGACATGATGTGGCTCTGGTAATTATATGGTTACTAGTTTTCAAACTTTTCGCAGGAAGTTAGAGTGTGGAATGGGCAATGTTAAGTACACTTAAGTGCATGCAAGGTTGATATCCAATTAAACAAGTAAAAAATTAGGTTTCTCTCTTGATACCGTGCTAGTAAATGGTTTACACTTACTTGGTTGCTCCCCCTTACTTAAGATTTGAACCTCTCTTTTCAGCTGGCCCGTGTGCTCCAGGAGAATTCCAGTGTGTGGACAAACACCTGTGTATCCTCAATGATTATCTTTGCGATCATTCCGCGGACTGTCTGGATGGCTCTGACGAATGGGGATGTGGTGAGTATATCAAAAAAAGCAAACTGTGATTAAGCCCGTTTTATTGTATTAAATTTGTTTAATGTGTTTCCCTCAAGATCTGGATAAAATAAAATTTTTTTTTTTTTTTTTAATTTTTATTATTCAAACAAATTTAAAAGGCAAAATAGGGATATGATATACAAGTAGTGTTATCCGAAAACTGATACCTTCATTGTGACTCAATATTTCAGTATTTGTTATGCCATCATCAGAAGGTTTCCTGTTGATGGCATAAATAAATATTGAGTCAAAATGAAGTTATCGTTTTTTGGAATAACACTACTTGTGAATTATGTTAAACTCTTCAGTGGATCTACCTGATAAATAGTGAAATGGTGAGTATATAAGATGAACCAGCTGTCATGAAACCCCTTTATATAAAATAAGCAAACTGTTGTGAAACCTTTTTAACTGTATATAAACTTTTAATATATTTCTCTCAAGATCTCCATAAATTACGCAAAATACATTTTCCTTTTGTTGGAAATACTAATTACCCACTTTTTGCCTAAGAAATTTAAAAGAAAATGGTAAAAATAGCATTCTTGGTAGTTAAGTTTACAAATCAGATTCTAAGTGCATATATTGTGTAAAATTTGAAAACAACCTCAACATAAGTGTCGAAAGCTTGTATAGTAAATCTTTACACAGAGTTACTCAGGAGTTCAGGATTATACTTTCATTTGAATTTGTCTTCCAGTTATTATAGCAAATTTTTAGAACCAGTCATTTCCAAAAAGGTTAATATTATAGAGAAATAAATACTGTTTCTGCAGTTGGCATTTAGATGTGGAGGCAAAAATTCATCCATTTAGAATTTTTTTGCCAATGTGAATTAATCACACATTTAACATGGGCACATCAGATGTCCTTCAGTATTTCCATAATTTTGGTTTTCTCCAATTTGTAAAACACAAAATACTTCAACAAAAATGTACAGGTTGCGATTTGTATGAGAAGAAAACCGCAACAAGATCATGCCGCTCAAGCATTCACTTGCTAGTGCCAAATTCTGAGCTGTAACACAAAATCCTGTTACTGACTTCGTTCGCAACAGCACAAGATCCCCCACTTCAAGTATAATAGTTTTATTAGCCAAAACGTAACTAGCTTAAAACGCTTTTTACTGGTTGATATTTAATTAGAGAATTTTATGCTGCTTTTCTCTACAGAACCGGAGCCAGTAACTTGTGGTTCTCATCAGTTCATGTGTTCAAACGGTGACTGTATTCCGGTAGAATTTCTTTGTGATGGATCAGTGGATTGCGGAGAAATGGACGATTCCGACGAGCAGGACTGTGAAGGTAACACCAGCAATTATAATTTATATTATATTTAGAGAAATAAAAGAAAAGGAAAAATTCTGATAAAAATTGTACGTGGCGGTTGTAAGTAATAAACAAGCCAAAGTACCTTGCTCCTCTGACAAAGGGGCAGTGTGATCAAAGTGTGGCATTAGTTTACTTCGGACTGGAGGAACATGCTACATTTTTCTAACCAAGAAAAATAATTGCACATGTTTTGTTGATGCTTTTAGTGTGACTGTTCTGGTTGAGTACATTACCATCATTAAAGTTAAATACCCCCTTAACCATTTTTTTAAAACCAATCGATCAGCAAACTGTATAGACCAGGAAATGAAAACACTGGCTAGAATGTATAAATTTTCTTTTGCACATAGGCCTGGGACTTAGTGGTTAATAACTGCTTTTTGTATTATGCCTCTAAAGCAACGTCTTTCTGGTTTGACATGCCGAGAAGACTGCATATGTATCAAGGAAAACAGAAAGGAACTTAAACTTCATAGACTTTATACTTCCCTCTGGCTCAGGGCAGTTTGTTTGAAGAGTAGCAATACTGTCTTTACTTAGCACTGAAGGAAAATTAACTTTCCAACATTATGCAGTGCTTCACATCTTGGTTGTGCTAGTGTCAATCATTGTTGGAATACATCACCTTCATATAAATGAAATATCCTAAAATACCAATCAATCAATCAATCAATCAATCATAGACTTACAAGCTAAACAGCTGTTAAGGTTTGTTGTCACTTGTCAGACATGATTGGTTGGTTGGTGATTTACACTATGCTCAAGGGTATTTCACTAGTGTATTCCAACAATAATACACACCAGAACACAACTATAGAATGTCGAGAGTTTAAAGTAAACATTCTTCCAGAGATGTGTTAACGCTCCATTTCATGGTTTTCTGAATATAACACCTTAACCTCTCTGTAATTTGTATCTGTGCAGGCCCTTGTAAGGATGGGTTCTTTTCCTGTATCGCAAATGATACCACAAAATGCTGGCCCGAAACCCTGAAGTGTGATGGTCACGATGATTGTGGTAATGGTCTAGATGAACAAGGATGTAAGTATATATTGACATATGTGATCTATAATTGGATGTTTTGGGGGAAAGTCAACAAAAATAAAAAATGAAAAAAAATCACTCTAAAATCAAAATCAATGGTGCCTATTGAAAATACGGTCATCGACATTGACTAGGTACTGGTGTAAAAACAAATACAGTTTAAAGTCATATATGGTTTGAGAGTGATTCTGCTATAACTGAGTGAATTTGTACTAAGAATCAAAGTGTTCTAAATACGTATTTTAGTTCTCCATTGTCATGGTAACTGAAGTAAACATCAGGGCAAACAAATGTACCATTAAGAATTTTAATAATTAAGCTGTTAAAAAAAACCTTGTTAGCATTTATTCAGACGCTATTATTAATTATATCTTGTTTGTGAAATCTACCCTTAAGACATAATGATGTGAATGGAACATTTTATATCGTTTTCACATAGGCGCTTGTGACGAGGAAGTTATGAATGCTGCTAGTGCATACATTTTGGTGACGGGAACTTATGGAGTGGACGCTTCCACAGCCTTGGATGAATCCGGGGATGTGTATATGGATAACTCCCTGAGCCCATTCCTGGAAATTAACTTTAGGAGTGTGGAAGGATTGAAAACTAACCAAGTTGTTTTGATGGTCACTGGTGCCGTGTCTGTTAAAGTCACAGTTTTCAATCCATCAGGCACTAACCCATTTGTTCAGGTTTGTGGATCCCGCAATAAATTTCATATCAAGGAACCATATTTAGCAGATTTGTAATTAAGCTAAAATGTAGCGATTTGCTGCAGACCTGTAGCGTTTAATACTAGAAAAAATTACATCTAAGTGTCTGTCATTAAACCGGAGAAATGAATCACATGTCTTTAATAATGTTGTAATGAAAACACACATTTATAGTTTGGAAATATTATATTTCAAGAACGATTCATTTCCAATGGCATTCATTAAATATCAGTTTCTCTATCAGCAAAATGGTATCCAGTATGGATGTGACAGTTGAAGGAACAAAAAGTCATGCTAACAATGTATATGAGAAGCAAAAGCCAATTAGAACAATTATTTTCTTAAAGGAATTCCCGAGTATAAATGGTGAAGTTTCTGTTGATATGGAAGTAGACGGAAGACGCACCGAAAAGATTTTAATAGAAGTTACCCCAACTGCAGAGAATTCAGTTCTTTTCCAAAATCTCCTTGTGGTGGCTTGTTTTGAAGTCATTCCAGGTGAGCTAACACATTACAAACAAATCTGAAAGTTATTTCTGAGAGATTCAAATTCCTATAATTCTGTGCATCCAAATCTTTTGGTGGGCGGTTGGAAAAGATGACCTCATCTTGCCCTGATGCTTTTGGAAGGGGCAACATGAAGCTGATCTGTTAGTGGTGTATTTGAATCATGTCCTGTAATTGTCCTGTATTTGTCTTGCCAGCAACCTCAAGGGTGGTTTCCTTCGCCCATTGTGCTGGCGCGCTGTCATTTGAATGAAATTACCTCAAGTAAAAGGCTGTCTCTAAATATCTCTATTTTTCTTCGGATAGAACAAGTCATTTTGACTTTATTCCAGGCAACTTATTCCTAACTGTATCATGTGTTATTTAAGTATTCTTTATTCGGCGAATAAACAAATACAAATATAAAGTAAATAAACAAAGCAAAATTCCAACTCCGCTCGTATTGTATTATTTTGGTTTGTATCTAAATTGGAGTTATTTACATGTTGCACTCATCACATAGGTCATCAGGGGATCATAGTCAATATGAAAATTATGTTTTAGAATAAACTCAGTGCCTACTTCGATATATCTTTCACACGATTGGGTCCGTTTGCTGACCATCAAATATATGAGTGAGTCACACAATGTGGCTCCAGCAATCACGGTCATTGTTTTAAGAAGGTTTCCACTAGGCATTGCACCGTAATTAGGCAAGGAAAAGTGTGAAAACCCCTTACCAAAAATGGAAAAACCCTTCAGTATGATGTTAAAACCCAATTAAACAACCAAATCAAATCAATGGACATAATATGCGTTGTGTACTTTTCAATCTGTTCTTGGAGTTCAGAACATAATAAATATGCTTCTAAATTCAATTTATATATTGTAAAGCTATATATAAAACTCAAAGTTTATTTAAGTATGTATATAATGTTTCTATACAACAAATTGCATGATTATGGCATGAGACTTACCATGGTTTAGAGTAGTTATTAGGCCACACTTATGATACCGCAACAAGAATCAGTGAGGTTTTGTCATGAAAAAGTTACTAGTCTTAATTTGTATGTCTGTTTTACCTTCTTTTTTTTTACAGAAGTGACGACACAGCCCCCAACTGGTATGTATTCTAATTTTGATACATTTAGATAAGTACTTATTTGTGTGCTAAGGGCTTAGGCAGACACCAGACCAAATGGACACCCTGAAGTGAATAATTGCCCCGTTTGGACACCCTGTTTCAAGAAACTTTAACATGCAAGGGATAGGCAAACTGTCACAGTTGGACACCCAGTTATTTGAAAAGTGAAGCAAAATGACTATTTTGGAAAACCATACTTGTGATTTCTGGCTAAGCCCCTGCTCTAAGCATTTATTCTAACCAAAACTATCTATCTAGACAGAACTGTCCTTCCTGTTCAACCCACTCACACCACTGACACCCCAGGGCTTTGTGTTTAGCATGTTTAGCATGTGAGCTTACTAATCCCACTTTAGTGTGCCTTTTGCAGGATCTTGTCTGTCTGTCAACCATCTGGAATAGGATAGGGTCAGACAATGTTGCTCAGGTAGTCACGGGGGTATTTTTCCTCTGTGGTGGACAGTCTGTCATCATATAAGTTTAACTTTTGAGCGCGACTTTAAACTCCAATCAAAAAAACAAACAAACCCCTCACACCTCAACCACCGTCCCATATTATCCCATAAAAATAACTCATTCAGATATGGTAAACAACTTTTCATTTTGCAGTACAAATGGTCCATGTATGTTACAAACATTAAACTCTAGCAATAGTTCCTAAAGTCATAAAGTATCCCATTACTGATAACCGACAATGGAACCTAGAAATGGGTTAAACCTGGGATGAGTATGTATAGGGATTAGAAATGCTGCTACCCGTCGAAATTAGGAACTATAGCAAGAGTTTAATGTTTGTAATCATGTGACTTAGTCATAAATTATCTCATTAATGATAACTGAGAATGGAACCTATCAACTAGAAATGGTTAAACCTGGGATGAGTATGTATAGGGATAAGAAACGCCGCTACCCATCAAAATAAGCCATGAATTCATTACTCGGCTGGCTTGTTGCAAAGGACACATTTGGCGTGTGAGCATATGATGTCTACTCAGCAGGCCAAGTTAGTCCCAAATGCTACTCCCTACATTGCACATACACATAAAAAAGATATGAACCCTTCTGCAGCTGATACTCAAAAAATATATTTGTTATGGAAAAAAATATACTTGTCAGAAAATATACGTATATAAGTATTTTCTATACATAAAATTCATTCAGGGTACAGAGAGCATTTGTCACCTGTAGAAAGTGTTGAGGTGTATTAGTTTGTTATGAAAAAACTAATGATGTTCCTTTGGTGAATTAGGATAATGGGTACAAATATTACCACCTGTATACTGGTTATTAGTATGTAGGTAATGCATAATACAATAAAAACATGTTCCCTCTCTGATCAAATATTGCTAGTTCACCTTTTAACACTTAGGAGAGATTATTTCCTGTTTATATATTAAATTGTCTTTTTTTAATATATTTTTCGTCATTATTACTTTATTTTCTTGTACATGTATTGTTTATATTTATTATATAGTGTTGGTATACTATATATTTTCCTTCATATTTCATATTATTGATTCTTTATGTATCAGTAATGTTAATTATATATAGCATCTTTATTTTAATATATTTATCAATTATTTCTATTTATTAGGAACAACCACTGGTACCCCTTCAACTACCGCCTTACCAGGTAGGCATTGTTATGAGCTAAATAACTAACTTTGCATTTTAAGCAAGATTAGTTTTGGAGAGATTTGTTATTGAATGAATTATATGATTTCATGAAAATTATTCTGTTAAAATGCTCTGTATGTATAACCTATAGTATTTGTATGATCCTGAGCATGGTCTAGGGAAAAGTGTCAAATAAATCACAGAATATCAGCCAGTAATATGTACATGTAGTTCAGTTTTATGATGGAGTCATAATTAAAATCAAAACTTTGTGCAACAAGGCCAAGACAAAGAAGTAAATTGGAGAATCACCTAATCTGCATGAACGTATTTTTTTAACAGTTAAATGGATATTTTCTTGAAAGTAAATTCTATAGACCTAGAATCTCTGTTTTACCTGCCCGTGGCTGTGTTTCAGTGTTAGTGAGCGCGCTTCCTGAACCGAACATGCTACGATTTCCCGTTCAGGAGTTTGAGTCCGCCTTTGGACCATCAGGTATATAAGGGAGTCACATGTTGTGGCTCCGGCAATCACAGGGGTGGTATTTACGAGGTTTCCTCCCGGTTTTCCACCGTAATAAGGCTGTGTACAGTGTGAAGTGGACAATCCTGCCCTCATATAAATGAAATACCCTTGAGTACAACGTTAAACACCAATCAAACAAACAAACAAACTGTTTTACCAACTTTACACTGCTAACAAGTTTACCTCGGTTGTCTAAGAACAGTATAGTTGAACTCTATTTTGCCAACTCTACACTGCTAACAATTTTAAGAACAGTATAGCTGAACTCTATTTTGCCAACTCTATGTTGCTAACAGGTCTAAGAACAGTATAGTTGAACTCTATTTTGCCAACTCTAGACTGCTAACAGTTTTAAGAACAGTACAGTTGAATTCTATTTTGCCAACTCTATACTGCTAACAATTTTAAGAACAGTATAGCTGAACTCTATTTTGCCAACTCTATATTGCTAACAGGTCTAAGAACAGTATAGTTGAACTCTATTTTGCCAACTCTAGACTGCTAACAAGTTTTAAAGCAGTATAGCTGAACTCTATTTTGCCAAGTCTACACTGCTAACAATTTTAAAAACAGTATAGCTGAACTCTATTTTGCCAACTCTATATTGCTAACAGGTTTAAGACCAGTATAGTTGAACTCTATTTTGCCATATCTAGACTGCTAACAAGTTTTAAAGCAGTATAGCTGAACTCTATTTTGCCAACTCTACACTGCTAACAAGTTTAAAAACAGTATAGGTGAACTCTATTTTGCCAACTCTACACTGCTAACAGGTTTACGTCTGTTGGCTAAGAACAGTATAGTTGAAGTATAGGTTATGTTGTCACCTATAGAGAGACATTAACTCAAACAATTCATACCAAGGTGGTGTGGTTGTTAACTCTTTATAAATAGACCAACATTACTAAGTGAAATACCTGTAAGTCAATCAATCAATCAATTTTCAAAAGACTTTATATTGAGGGCTTAAAACCAGACCTGCTTATGTACTTTTTGGAGGATTTTTTTTCCAACCCAGGGGTCCAATGAACACAAGACCCTAGCAAAACTTTGACCGAGTTTAATATATTGATACTGTGTAATGATTTTATAGCTTAGATAAAACTTCCGCACTTGTTTTTTTCTGAAAATGTCATTTTTGGATATAGGTGAGTACGGTTTTAGGTCCTCAATATGCTGTTAAGTTGTAAATTGCGAAAAAATAGAAGTTTTGATCTTCAATGTATGCTAATTACATAGTATGTCAAAAGTGCCTGGCATAGTGGCATTAACTATGGTTAAGGTAAATGGTTTGATGTGACATTCACTTTGTTGACTACTGGTTAATTTGCCTTTGTGCACCTTGTTTTCCACTGTGTTTCCTGTACTTGGTACACTTCAAATTGCTATTGTAAATAACATGGTTCCATGTTAAACTTCCACTTGCTGCTGCCATTTATGTTAATATAAGGTCTGTCAGAAGTTTCATGAAAGTCTGCCTTGTGTGATATCCTGGCCATGTTTGTTGAATGTCATGTGTTGATCTGGATTATCTCACACGCTGTGGGTATGCAAAGTGAAATGCTCAAGTTTTGGATACACTAGGCCTATTTCATTTCCTGTTGATTCGACAGAATATTTGTTGCTCAATTTATGCAGGCTGACTGGGTGGATATTGTAAGCAAATTTTAAGGCGATTGCTTTTGAAAAATCCCCCGCAAATAACATCATGCATACGCTGATACATTTTTGGTCACATGATAATGATATGGATGTCAGCATTTTATTTGTCATGTGACGCTTTCAGCATCTGTAATCGGTTAAAGAATTTTCAAGTTCACCAAACAATTCGCTGAAGTGGACATTCAAGACGAATGAGTCACCTGGGTTAAATATTCAGCCGAATATATCCAGCACGCTTGATGTACGGCGAATGTGTTCTGCCGACTCTCAGCTACTTGTCACTCCACTGGACACACTATAGGCAAATTTTAAGGCGATTAGAATTTGCTGTGAAATTAACTTAGTATATCCACCCCTTAATGTAAAGTGAACATGATAGACTTACAACCCAAATCAATGAAACAACAGAATAGCATTTTGTCAAGCTGTCTTATCCTTTTATTTCTTCATTTTAGACTGTGACTATGAGGAGCAGCCTATCGTGTTTGCTGGGTATCCAGAGCAGTTTGACATTTCTTCATCCACCCCTTTTGAGGAATCAGCATCTTCTAATGCCCTGAAAGGATCTTCACTGATGTTTTCAACTGTGGAAGCTAACCCATTTTTTACTATTGTAAAGACCACTAATTATAGGACAATTTCATTTTTCTTGTCCGGAGACATTAAGAGTTTTAGTGTGTTTGTGACAGTAGAGGGCAACCAGGAACTTGTCTTTTCTGTAAGTACTGGCGTCATGTTATTCACATTTTGTTTATTTATTTCATATTTACTTTTGTGACAATAGCACTAATTCCCACTGTTTTATCAGTTAATCGCTAAACTGTCCTGGGAACTACACAACTTATTTGCACTTGCAATACAGTAATTTATTGCTCATCTACTCTTTACGAATTATTTTCATGATAGGAATCCGAGCCTTTCCAATCAGTCATCACAGTTGATGAGCGTATTGTTAACAAAGATGCCGACGCCATTACAATTTCTGTATTGAAAAATAACGAGAATGGAGAAGTCATTTTCCATGGAGTGCAAGCTACAATCTGCATTGAAGAAGGTCAGTATATCCTCTTAATTCAAAATGTAGGTTGACTTACATGTATTGTCCCCAAGGCTGCTAGTCCTATGAGGTTTCCTCCAGGTTTTCCACCGTAATTTGGCAAGGAGAAGTGTGAAGCCGGCAAACAAACAAATTGAGCATAAAAACAACTGATTTTGAATATGAAAGAAAAAATGCTTTGTTTTAAAAAGAAAAATTCTCGATCATCAGACATTCATATTTGATATCAAAAGCAAACGATTTAAATATGTAAGAAAGGTATTATTTTCCCAATAGATACTACATATGCATATGATTAACAAAGTTGAGGATTTTAATCTGAAAAAGAAGTAAGAATTCGCCTTGGTTGTGCACTGGAACTATCAGGGGTGAAAATGTATTTAAAAAAATAGTATGTCAGACATTTTTCCAATTTTGTCCTGCAGGCCATTTAACACAATGTTAAATTCTGGGGATCTTTACAGGACAATC
>JAVFBW010142664.1:0-12814 GCA_034783835.1 Mopalia ciliata | reverse complement strand
TATAATAAAATGTGAATTTACTTACGGATACTATTAACAAAACTTGATTTGTTGTAGATTGCAATGGTATGGTAGATGTTTTAGCCTAAAGCCCTAATGTTCAGTTAATGTGAAAATACCAGCCTTGAGACAAGGTTTGACATTTGCTTCTAGACAATGATTTTATCGACATTCGTATTTGACCGACAAGTGTTTAATGTCACCCGAAAACAATATTGATGTTCGAAGTAACCAGTTACTCATATTCGACTTCCGGAAAAATTTCTTCAAATATCCACATGGCAATTCTTAATAATGATCTGTAAAGGGGGAATCATCTATAACCCAGCAGGGACATCTCTCTTGATGTATGTCCAAGTTCCGTTTATTGATATATGTTCACGATAAGGCATTGTTAATTTGTTAGGCCGGAAAGAAAAACTGCCACTGCATACAATGTACATTGAGAATAACAACTTCGTAATATCAATCTGACCTTCACATAGATGGCGACGTGCGAAAAGCGGTTCCGATAAGACATTTAACAATTAAGTACATACAGATTTGTGCAAATTAAGAATATTTATGGAAATGTACAAATGTTAACAAATTGTTCAGTTAAATAATTCGCAATATCTTCGACCACTATTTAGCTGATTCCAATGCAAAACCAAATCACTCACACATCTCTCCCGCTGTATTGAATAGATGTTACGATCAATGGATGATTGAGGTGATTCGCCATTAAAAACGGTTCCTGGGACATCAGAATACGTGATAACCACATGTATAACGCGAGCAAGGAGTTAAAACTCATGTCAAGTCGTACTTGTAAATTCATTATATGTCCATTTTGCTTTCTGCACTAGATATGGTATTCCGAAAGTTCAAAATTGCTTTTGTTATAAGTTTAAATTCACCCGATTACACTCGGTTATGACATATACCGCAGCTGAGAACATTCTAACGCTAAGTTTTTCTGTTACTTAAAACCTCAACTTAATGACATAAAGTGGCTTTAGCATTGGCAAGTATGGCAGTTCGATTATTTCGCGAATGACGTTTTTGGTGGCAAGGCCAGAAGGCAGCCATTGGCTAGAACGGGTGTATTTGACAGGTGTCATCTAACTGAACGCTCTCTATGACAGACATTGGAGTAAAGGAGACGGGTCAAACGAAAAGTAAATCAATATCAATGTTCGGTCTATTTAATCTGGTTGTCATTTTTTTAACCATCAAATAATTTTTTTTTAATTTTGCAATAAAATACCATAATATTGAAATTAATGAAATGGTGTATTTGAAAAGATGTTTCATAGTATTAGACAGCTATTAATCGTTTACTCTGTAAAATGAGATTTTTTAATGTTCATTTGTTAACTTAAACCCTTTGCGTAAAATGCTAGGATATTTCTTGTTAACCATCTCTTCGAGATCACTGTATCCATCGAGAACCGGCGAATAAACCAGGGATGATTAATATGCAATCAATATGTCTTACTTGTGTATTATTATAGTAGCAAATGAAATGAGGAAACAAAATTCCTGTGTGTGTCAAAACTTATAAGTAACACACTTTTATGCTCTTCGATTGTACTTGAGAAGTCAGTGATGAAGAGGAGGTTACAGTTTTGGATGAGGGGCTATACAGGGGCTTTGTAACCCAGATTTTGAAGGAATGGATTATGTCTTCCTCTTGAGTGCGGTTATACTCAGAGCGACCCCAAAACTAAGAAATTTAACTAAACCAATAGCCTTTACTATTTTAATATGATAAAAACAATTTTTTATGTTTATTTTTTCATTCTGATAAATATGAAAGACATTCTGGTGTGTCTTTTTGGTGAAAGTTTACAATTACGGGCGATTTTCTGCGATTGAAATCTTCGCTAGCTGACGTACAATGACACTACTTTGACAGAGTGTCAGAAATGTGTCTTGACAATGCCGCCTTTCTGGTATGAACGCCAGAAGGTAACCGGTGAGAAGGACGGTTGTGTTTGACAGGTGTCATCTGGTTGGTCCTTCTCTAGATTAATGCAGGATGTCGTGATCCGGCTACTCTTTAATAAATATCGATCTAAATGCCTAACGTTCAGGTCTTAAATTGATGCTACATATACCTCTAGAATAAATACAAAAAAGATGCTCTCCATGACCCTTTTTATCCCATCCATCGGCCTTTTAATGCCGTAGAGATAATGTCGGTGTCAAAAAATGAAGCAAAATTTCGTAAAGCCAAATTGAGACATGATTAATAATTCTACTTAAATAAAGCCGAACTATGGATGACGTTAAATTGTGTCCGTTGGACTGCTTTATTATGCCAATTATTATTAGATAAACTCAAATACCATATGTCGTTTTTCTGTTATTACTAATGACTCGTAATCCAATCAGAACATTTGTAAATTCAGACAATCTACAAACGTCTAGAATTCTAGAAGACCGAATACAATTCCTCCCAGTCGAATCTCTAACTGTAAGTATGGGATCCAAACAGCCCATCAAGAACTGGAAGACATTTTGGTCTGCTGGTGTGGACAAAAACCTTGTCTCTTCCTCAGTGCAAACAGTTCATTGGGTTTAAATAACATCCCTGGTTATTTCCATTCTTGGATGCTAATAATACTCATATGCTATTCATATGCATCAAGTAACCATAACAATTACCTCTCTTAGACAAAGTAATTTTCCACGTTAAATGCTTAACGTAAATTGGAATAGACATGTTATATATGTCGACCTTGTCTTTATAATGTTAGGCGGTTTTATCAATTGACCATTTTGGACACCATACTTTTGATTTCTGGCTCTATCCCTGACACGAAGACGACCAACGGTTTGTGGGCTTCTCATGGTGTAGATTTGTTAGGTAGCCTTTTAGGTATCCCGTATGGATTCTAAGTGTCTGTCAATTCCGTAAATGACCAGCCAGATATCTTTCTATGGTTTGTATGTGTAAATAGTGTAAGTCCGGAGAGAGCGTGTCGATGTCCAGTGATTTCACTCACAACTAGGGTCCACATAAGGCAATTGGGACTACAATAAAATCCCTAATACAAATGTTTTCTTGGATCCTGCTTGTTTCAAAACAGGCTATAACAACTTGTTATGTTGATCTTCCAGTTCACACTCATCGTGATAAAGCCATGGCGTAAATCATTCCAAAGTTCAATAAATATGCAAGACCACTGATAAATGCTAGGGAGAAGGATTTGAGCACAATAGATTTTTCAGTTCCTAAATTCCAATGGACAATATGCTAATTTATCATTTTTGGAATCAATACTTCAGTTGGGACATATCTAATGCCTATATTTTGATGACTACCATCATTGCATTAAGCGATTTTCAAAAAAGATTGGCTGGAGTTTTGCAGAACTAATCCAGTACAAAACACTTTTAGAGTCAGTCCACGAGAATCAATGTTAATGTCTAACTGTTCTTATATATAAGCTGTTTTTGATCTTGTTACAGTTTAGGGAACTGTTTTTGTTCAGGCGAAATAGAAGCACCTAGTAGAAACGGACTGGATACTATACCGAAAGGTATACATTGGAAGCAATCGTTCAAACTAGCACTTTGTTCAGAGACTTTAGCTGATGCGTCGTAAACAACTCTTACCGGTACCTTAGTGTTAGTATTACAGGGCGTCTTTACAGCATTGTTGGGAATGTAATGCGTTTTGTTACTGGAGTTGTTATAGGATACCTTTTCGATAATTGCTTTATGTTCTTGTTTCTGTATAATATTCTGATATATTTGCAAGTAGCTCTGGACATTTCCCCAGTTTAGATAGCGACTTCGAACGTCTGACCGCGAGTTCTCTGTTTTCTGGTAAATCAGTTATATCTTTTTCCCAATGCCATGTCAAATAATATCTGCCACCATTCAGGTAGATTGTCTAGTGCTTTGTCATCAGATATTTCGACTGGAAAGTCCGTTAAGCCTATTGTTTCTAAATTCCAAGATAATATCTGTCTTGGAGTAATGTAACAGCTACCTCGTAGTTTTTGTCACACACATTCAGACCTGAAATAACACTAACAGCGCTGCCGATAAGTTTAGAATCCAAATAAGTGGGCTTTTCAACAGGTAACAGTGATGCATTTATACAGTTATGAATAGAAATTAATCCAACAATTCTTTCACTTCAAAACATTTCCATTAAAATTTGGCATGTCAAGTTCTGCTTACATATAAGTTACCCTGTTTGAATTTGAAGATTGGTTTGCATTTCAGTCATTTTCACCATAATTATGTCTGACTAAACCGCTGCTTTGACTGGCTGGTGTAGGCCTGGTGTAGACGCTTAAGTTCATCTTCGTAAACACATAAATCTGCTATACAGTCTGTGACATTTTCACACAAATCTATATATTGTTTTGATTCCGTTTTGGGGGTCATACACAAACAAAAGTGAGATTTGTTGTTGTTGAAATTGTGCTTTTAGGGCCGCTCCCCATGATGGATATCGCCTCCCACAGTGACCTTTGTCGCTTGTGTCTCTGACCATATGTCAGTTGCGAGACAATACTAGTCGATAAATGTAACAGTCGATAAATGCAACAGTCGATAATTGTAAGCTTGCATCGCGTAACAATAAATCTGTTAGTAAAATAGAGAAATTAGAAAACGACAATAAACAATTCGCGACACTATTTATTTAAAAAAAATATATATAGGTTGTGGGTCCGGCTCGGAGTATTTAAGGTCCTACAGTCGTTTTAATTCATCAAACGTGTCCATGTCGAAAAGACTTAAAAAATAGTCCTTCAAAATCAACTACAGTCAGACAAGCTAATACCCTCAAAAAGCCATTGTTTGTCATTCATATTTCATAGTTACTTAGGTCGACATTTACTCTATACAGAAATTATATCAATGTCCCCATGTGTTTAATGTTAAACTAATTATTAATTAAACAAACTCAATGCTACTTTGAAGTGGATCCTGACAAATCCCATGTGGCTGCAAAACTTAAAAGTAATTATTTAAAGTGCAGTGTGAAAAATATGTCAGTTAAGAGACAAAACTAGTCGGTAAATGTAACAGTCGATAAACGTAACATTCGATAATTGTCAGTTTACATCGCGTAACAATTAATCTGAAAGTTAAATAGAGAAATTAGAAAACGACAATAAACAATTCATGACACTATTTATTTTAAAATAAATATATAGGTTGTGGGTCCGGCTCTGAGTATTTAAGGTCCTACAGTCGTTTTAATTCATCAAACGTGTCCATGTCGGAAAGATTTAAACAAATGAAAAATAGTCCTTCAAAATCAACTATAATCAGACAAGCAAATACCCTTAAAAAACAATTGTTTGTCACTCACATTTGATAGTTACTTAGGTCGACATTTACTGTATACAGAAATTATATCAATGCCCCCCTTGTGTTTGATGTTAGGAGTTATTTTGTTCTCTTTTGAAATATTTTCCATGGTGGAGTGTTCAAGTTGTGTCAACATCAGTGTCAGCCACGGTCCATTTCTTGATTCAGCTTAAGGCTTGCTCCTATAACTTTAAATAAAAGGATGTAACTGTTTTTTCTTACAACCCCATCTGTTTGAGGTATGTCAGTTGAAACAGAAAAGTGAAATTCGATATCTACGTGATTCCATGATTCACAAGGTAAGGAGACAGTTTAGTGATTGAAAATATTAACCTCGAAACATCCACTTTGGTCCAATTTAATAGGAAGGTATGATTAGACTTTTGACTATGTGCTTATTACTGCCAGTAAACGATATTGTTGAAAACAAAACATCGAATTTGACTAATTGTGCATGTGTACATTTTATTTCGTTTATTTCACCAGAAGCATAAATATTTACAAATTATTTCATAACAAATATTTACGTGCCTTTAGAACTGTATTAAATGATATATACTCTCGCAAAAAAGAAACGCAACATCACAAACACAATTTAAAACATGAATTCTTCCAACAATTTGCGTGACTGAGACATGACAAAATGATCATGTTATAATGAAAATGTCCGATAATTGAATTTAAGCACCTGTTGATATAGCGGCTGTCGATCACACGTGACTTTTGTGTCAGATTTAGGTCAGGCGTAGGGAAAACTGTTATTCATGCGAATCATTCCTAATCATTAAGCGAGTTACATGGCTATAAAAGACACATAGCCGTTCAATTGAATTCATTTGGTAAAATTGTTTCTCCAACCAGCTACGATATTCCAAGACTAGATGCAGCTACCCGGAACGTCGTCATTGGTCGTCTCCTGGCGGGTGAATCACAGAATGCAATACTTAATCATGTCCAATGAAGCACTCGTCCAACGGTACCAGCAATCCGGTTCAACAGCTGACCGTCAGCATTCTGTTCGATCTAGGGTCACAACATCAGCCCAACATCGCTACATCCGATTCCTTCATCTGAGAAACTTGATCATAACAGCAACAGAACCCGCATCAAATGTCCCAGGTCTCTGGAGAATATCGGCACAGACAGTCAGAAACCATCTCCGTCAAAACGGCTCACGCACCAGGCGTCCTTACTTTGGCGTAGTACTGAGACAACATCATCGACGTGCAATGGTGCAACAGATTAAGGGACTGGAACCTGCGAAACTGGAGGCGAGTCTGGTTTAGCGATGAATACATATTCAAGCTGCAGTGAACAGATGGTCGTACACATGTCTACAGACGCCCGAATGAGAGGTTTGCAAGGAACTACGTCCTTGAGGTCGACAATTTCGGCGGAGGAAGTGTGATGATGTAGGGTCCCATATCCTACCCCCGAAAAATTCCACTGGTGCACATCCCTGGCAACCTTAACGCCGCTCGATACAGCGATGAGGTCTTGACACCACGCCTGCTGCCCATACTGGACCTCCGTAGAGAAGTTTTTCAACACGACAATGCTCGGCCGCACTCAGCTCTTGCAACTGTTGAGTTTCTTAATAACCAGAACGTACCAGTGTTGCCCTGGCCGTTCAAATCATCAGATTTGAACCCAATAGAACGTTTGTGGGATGATTTGGATAGACGCGTGCGCAGTCGATATCCAGTGCCGCAAATCCCGCAAGAACTGCAGCAGGCTCTTGAGCAAGAATAGAGGAGAATTCCGCAAAACCGTATTTGTCGATTGATCATGTCTATGCCGAAACCGGTCCGTGCTGTGCTACAGTTTAGTGGTGGGCACAACAGATATTGACTTTGCATCGACGTCATCTGAGTGCTATGGACTTTAATGTGATAAATTGTGACATTTTAATGAACTTCAAAATCTGAACAACCAGTGCGCTTAATTTCAATGTAATGTGATGCTCATTTCTGTATTTAAAATGCTGTTGAAAATACTTATTTTGATTTAAAAAAAAGGAATGTTGGGTTTATTTTTGGTGAGAGTATAGAACACAGGACATGTATGTGGACAGACAACCTCTTCCCGTCACTAGAGCGACACCTCGGCTCAGATACTGACAACGTTATCAGCATCTGCATCGAAACGTCGCACCTACAACTTTGAGAGGCCGCCATGCACACACTTGTCACATGTTCTAATGAACACAAGATATTTCAAAATAGTATGGTTTACATTTGTCTATACTAGACATATTTGTACACTAGACATAATACAGTATCTTAACGAATGTGCAATACCGTTAAAGTGACTTATGTCCGGTCTTTGTGTGATAATACATCTTAGAACATTGAAGGTCACCGGTCCCGTAATAGAAGCAAACAGTCACAAGTCGGACATTTTCCATAACATCATCCTCATTTACAGAACATCGTTCCAATTGTTAACAATGCTGATGTGTAGTTTAACACAAAGTAGACATGTGTATGTCATCGTGCGTTTTATTTTAAAGGTGGTTCAATGAATAAACTCACAATTGGAAACATAAAATTATTTGTAGTTATCTGTCATCAAGGGACATAACTGTCAGACGTGATCAAGCCCAATATGCATTATTAAAGACTGTCATGGCGCCTCTCACATAAACTATAGGAACAGTTAACGGCTGTGTTTGACATCTGCCATGCTGCTTGACGCCTCTAAACAGAAACTAAATGCCAACAGATTGACCACTGACGTAATGTTAATCCGAAGGCGACTATAATCGATTTCTGTGTTATATAAGGTGGGAAGCTTTAAATGTTAAGAAGACAAATTAGTTTTTTAAGATAAAAGCCACGATTTGCAATTCGTCAATTGCAACGAGGCCAAACATTAGAAACTGGACCTAAGCAATAACATGTCCATTCAGATTTTTTACGCAAACTCAGCGTATAAAAACGAAGTTTACTGACTATCCCTCTTATACAAACCATTAAAACAACCAGGTCTATACCAAGGTCTAAAATTACAGAAAAAATTAAGATTTATAGTAGTATTAAATCATGAAAAGTCTACAGTAATTTCTAGATGCGTTCTAGATGTTTGAAGACCGGACCAAAGTCCCCTTTAACGGCAATGAACATTTGTTAAGATACTATACCCAGTCGAGACAAACCGATCTCCACTAGGTCTGTCTCTAAGCTGTGTTGTCACTCAGAGGGCGGGCGCATTTAGTCACCATTTCCCACCTACCCCTAAAGGCAGTAATGATCATTCTTTAAGCTACTTTTCCAGTGCAGACGTCACCAAATTCATTTCCACAAGATCCGTCTAAGCCACTTCAACATCATCAGCTTTATCTAAAATCGGACGTCAGAAGATTGTTTCTCTCGGATTAGTGTTTTATCTTCTGTCTAAGTCTGTCTAAGTCATTAACCCGCGATCTGCACTGGTATATAGCTATATACTAATAGCTGATTCTCTTGTCTCCAAACTAATAGTATGTGAATGTCACCATTGTCAAACTTTGTAAATGACAGCTCTAATTTAAGGTGAAACCTATTTTCAAATTTCGATATTGTCACCTTTGTCAAACTTTGTAAATGACAGCTCTAATTTAAGGTGAAAGCTATTTTCAAATTTCGATATTGTCTAGGTTGTGCTATAGCTCCAGTGAAATTTTATAACCCACTATATGCCGACGACGCCTTCAAATGGAAGCAAAATCGATGTAACGTGAATGAATTATATATGTATAAACTTTGTTTTTAACGCAGTCTTTATTTTAATCCGTAAACACGTTGGATTATTAACATAATGACTTTGACAATAAGCTAATGGCGTACTGTTGCTATGTTTCATATAGTTCAATTATGTTTAGTGTACGCACCAGTCATTCATCAAGTTTATAGACAATTTACAGCAATGACGTTTACTGGGCGTAATGTGCACACAGGCGGCTATCGTCTGATCATAACTGCCTATTAAATTGGATATATATAGGATATTTCACGGTTCATATTTACAGTTACTAAGCTGTCTCCTTGCCTTGTGAATTATTACATCACGTAGGTATCGATTATTATTTCCATCAGATTAAGCTGACGGCAGTCATCTCTCTAAATTCATTTTTCTCTTTCTGCGGAGAGGCGTCAATGGGATGGATAATTTCATAAACAACGGTTACATTCTTTATTTACAGTGACAGGAGCAAACCTGAATCAAGAAAGAGACCTTGTGTGACACTGATGTCACGTGATGACAACTGTCTACATAACTTAAACACAACACTTAGGCAAGATTTCAAATAAGAGCAAAAAAATAAATAACCGCTAACAGAGGGTAACATTAATACCTTTATGAATTACTATAGAGAGTAAATGTCTACCTATAATGTAATTAAAGTGAATAACGAGCTGTTTCAGAGTAAGGCCTGTCTGACTGTAGTTGATTTCGAAATTTCAGCACGCATTGACACATTCAGTCAAAACAAAAAGATTGTAGATTGTAATTATTGTTATAATTTTAACCAGCAACACATTTTAACATACTTGTAGCTTGGGTATTAGAAAATTTCGGGGATGGACACATGCTTCAGTTGACGTTAAATGGATTATAATTTCCTTATTTCAATTCCAATTTGAGGGGCGTGATGCAGGTGGCTTTGGAACGTTCTGTCACTTTCAGAATACATACTAAATAAATTATGACACACGTCAATCACCTCATTTTGTCCATACCACTTACACAGTGATTCGGGACATGGCTATCAGGGCCATAAAGTATCATTTCAAACTTAGAAGTGTCATTTTTCCAGCACACAGCACAAGTTTCATTTTGTGAAATTCAAAAACGCGATTTCCACTTAAAAATGTTTTTCTTAATTGAGACGCTAGAAATGTATGTTTGGCAAGACTATGGGTTGACAAGTACAATTAAAACTGAACGCTGTTTTTGTTCTTTCACAAAAAATGGCAACAATATTACCTGGACGTGATCGAACATTGTGTGTCCCCAGAGAGTACTATCGCTTATCATTGAGGTTTATGTGCTGGTTGTTTCCCAAGCGTAATTGTTAATTTACACGGTGGGAATTAAGAACAACATTTTCCGGTGCATTTTGACATACGCGTTAGTCAAAATCTGCTTTAAAATTATCAATCTTAAGTTTTCCAGCCTCACGGGATTTTTCAGGATTCACTTCTGAATAATATCTAGTGATTTACATTAATGATTAGTCACCTGTTGTAACATATTAGCTGTACTCTACCTGGCTTGACGAAAACAAACCCACGAGCACCGTATCTTCAACATTACTTCTTAAAGTTTTAGTAAATGAGAAATCGTAAACTAATAATTACTAATAGCCACCTGTTGTAATATACTGTATTCTCCCTACCTGACTTGACGAGCTCACATATTCTCTACCGAAAACCAAAACTATTAGCCAATGAGGAATCTTTCTCGTGAAGACAAGTAAGGCTTGATTTACCTCCAACCAAATATTTCATTAAAGGCTGTATTGGAGAGACACTAGACAAGTTTGGTCACAATCGCAACCAACATTAAAGAATAAATTTCGTTGATAAAACTCTTACGGCGCACATCTATTTTACTAATAAATAGAAATATATTTTAGCTACATTTTAACATGTCGATATTATTGACTAGTAGAGGGCAAGCATCCCAGTTTTAAAAGACTAGATAGATATTTATTATAATCCTACAAATGTTAAAATAATTGTGACATATTGGGTCAGTTGCTCGAAATACGATAAGCCGCTAACACCCGATTAAATCGGGTTAGAGATAGACCTTCAACATGGCGTGACGTTTTCTAATAGATCTAATTGATGATTAAATTTAATAGTGCTTGCAGCGACCTGGCCAATGTGAATTTGTATCGGAAGTGTTCTTTTAATCAACGCCGTATTTAGGAACGTTAATAATGTATTAGTGTCTCATTACTTTGATCGTTATTGATCACTAGTTTTCCACTTTAATTAAGCAAGGAGCGTGCAGTGGTGAAGTAAACAATCTGTCGTCATATAAGTGAAATACCCTTATCGTGAGTACGACGTTAAACCCCAATCAAACAAACAAACAATTAATTATAAATCAGACGTTTATGGAGGACCCCAAAGTGATTGGTGTTGAGCAGAGTTTGTGTGTGAAATTACTGGAGATTAATTTAACCACGTTATCTCGGACTAAAACTACTAAAACATACAAACGGAAAGTCTGATCATTTTACGGAATTAATAGTCCGCTAGACTCAATAATGGACTTCAGAAACAACTACTTAACAAATATACGCCAGGAGAAGTTTGCCCGTGTAAGTGTATGAGAATTTTAACAGTTGCAGATGTAAAATGTGTGTGATTAGCAGGAATACAGATCAACTGTAAGCAGTGTATCTGAAGCAAAAAAAAAAAAACGTGCATGAAGTATGGAGTGTCAAAAATATTAGGGAGACGAAAAGTGATCGATTGGTACATCTAATTTGAAGTTTGATGTATTTTTGTGTGCCATAATTCGTTACACGATTGCCATGATGTGTAAATCCTGATAATGTTAACCAAACCAATTCGAAGTTAAGAACCATTCAGAATCTTGTCTATCTGTTGCAAATGCCAGAAGAGTTTATAAAGTAGAGAAAAGAGCGTTTACAGTCTTATCTTAACCATTACAAGTGGATGGGACGAGAGACCCATTGTTTAATACTTTACGATACAATGGTAATCTTCGGACCCAAACACATGTATATGAGAATCTTTACATTTGGTGGCAACATTTAAATTATGCAAATAAGGTGTATTTGCAATGTTAAAAATGTTTTAGAATTTAAAGTATGTTGTTCTGGTATTCTCACAAACATGATATGTTGAAAAAATAAAGCTCTAGATCTCTATATAGGCCTATTTTTGGTATCAGTTTTAGCTAAAATATGCAAATAAATAAAAAAAGAAATTGAGAAATTAATAAACAAAGAGAGTATGGGGAACTATAAGACGTTTTACCATCTTACATATAACAGATAAATAGCAGTATGGCTGCCTTAACCTATAAATAAAGGTATTGATATGTTATTTATCTGTCTTGGCTGATTCGAAGATACAACCTTTCGGTAATATGGACGCCTTCATGTGTGGTCGTGTTGAACTAGTTTCTATTTAATTTTTTTTAGCATTCGTTAATGTGTCAAACTCCAAAAGTATGAAACACTTTTGTAGGTATTGAAATTAGCAACGGCAATACCACTTTCAGGGATAAGTATTAAGTTGAAGCTTTCATCCCGGACACCTTACTAAACGAAAGTTCAATATATGAAACGTGGCATCATGTTGTATCGCCACTTGGTATAACGGTGAATTCGGATCAAACATTTTATATCGATCATAAAAGTATACCAGTTTTGCATCAGTGTTCTAGCATTTATTTATTTATCGAAATAGGAAATGTTTTTAATACAATTGTTTCTCCAAAACAAGAATGGACTTCTCGCTAGCAG
>JAVFBW010142653.1:0-12817 GCA_034783835.1 Mopalia ciliata | reverse complement strand
CGGTAAATAAGTGTGTTATGCGGGGGGGGAGGGGGGGGGGGGTCTGGCGTACATCACACCAAGCTTATCGGTTAGTAAGTGTGCTATAGGGTGCTGGCATACACCACCCCAGGCTTATCGGTTAGTAAGTGTGCTATAGGGCGCTGGCGTACACCACCCCAGGCTTATCGGTAAGTAAGTGTGCTATAGGGGGCTGGCGTACACCACCCGAGGCTTATCGGTAAGTAAGTGTGCTATAGGGTGCTGGTGTACACCACCCCAGGCTTATCGGTTAGTAAGTGTGCTATAGGATGCTGGCGTACACCACCCCAGACTTATCGATTAGTAAGTGTGCTATAGGGTGCTGGCGTACACCACCCGAGGCTTATCGGTTAGTAAGCGTGCTATAGGGGGCTGGCGTACACCACCCCAGGGTTATCAAAAGCACTTCTATTCACTTAAAGTACAATAAGCATCCTATTACTAAACAACAAGGTTCCACAATTACAAACCTTATCGACTAAATCAATAATGTGACATTTTGAGGTTACAGTTTTCAAAAAATGCACCCCACGTTGATTGTCTGATTTTACCGATGTGCGTTCAAAAATACAGGCAATGAGAGTAACTTACATTTGTGAAAACAGCCTGTTATTTTATAATCATTACAGAAATAACCATTATCATGGGATGTGTGGAAATGAGTTGTTTTTTTGTTTTTGTTTTTCTGCTTATTACTATGGAAAGACGTTTTATCACTTCTATCTTTATAATTTTAATTTCTTTCCGCGTATGTAGAATTACATTATGTAGAAATTCTGTCTCATCTATGTAAAATAAATATGACATATATATGTGAAAAAGAATTTCACATATGTGAAAAGTATTTTCATACATCTGTACAATAAAAGTTTATTTTACACGAGTAAAAATATTTTTTCACATATCTAAAATAAGTTTTTGTGTTTTATGAGAAAAGAATGTCGCTTATGTTGAAAACATTTTTACATATGTTGACAAGAATTATACATATGCAAAATTAATTTTTATGTTACATATGTGAAACTGTTTTTCAAAAAGTGAAAAACTTGTTAACATAAGAAATACAGAATTTCACAGGTGCGAAATGTATTTGTAGGTAAGTTAAATATACGCAAAACATATGTAGGATAAAGGCCCAAGTGATAAAACGGTTTGCCATACAATGCCAGCAATACGACATAGTTATTTAGAAACACGAGTCAAATCCAAACAAATCAACTTCCGAATGGTTTACTTCGACTCGCTGTGGTTCGACAATAGCCTAGCTATTATTAAAGATCGCATCTCAGAATTCCCGAGACATCTTAATTACATTTTATTTCTCTCACAAGCAAAAGCGATCGCCACGAATTTTGCGAAGTTAGTAATTTAACCTATACGAACTATATTGTCGGTGAGTTTTTGGCTGCTTCGGTTTCACCGAGCTGACACACACCTTATTCTACAGAGAGATACTACCCACGACTGGTATGAGATTTAAGCTGTTTCACAATAATTAGCTCAAGGGGGCCCGTATTCATAAAGTTATTTCAGTTTATCTTTAAATTAAGAAATATTTAGCTGAATTTTAGCCTGTTACAAACAAATTGAATGTAAAAAAGTGAGATTTTTTCAAATTTATATTACTTACGATCTATCATATTGCATCACCAAAACGTAAGCAAATGATTTTAATGTATTTAAAGTGTAGTTTGAAGTTTTTTCGAACTTTAAGTAATACTCAAGTAGTTTTATGAACACGGGCCCTGTGATTAAACAATCGAAAAGTAAGACCATAGTAACAGATGTTGCCACAGGTGATGTCCCGTTTTGAAATGGCACGAATAAATCGAATAACTTTGATAGTCTAAGCTGAACAGACATCCAATGCGGCAATCATTCCTCACTTAATAATTGAAGCAAAATTCAAACAAAAAATCTGCACTTAGAAATAAGTCACAAAAACTATATTGCTTGTTTTATGATTTAAAGATTTATAATGAAATATCCGCGTTGCACATCGGTTCAGGGTATCGTATCAACAATTTTTCGATTAAAGAAAAATAATTTTTTGTCGCGACATAGCGGATGTTATGGTGTCTTAGGTGATATATCTAACCGGATGCAGGGGAAGTACTTGGTACTGTCGACGTCTTGGCAACGGTGTAGGTGACTACAAGCAAGCAGAAAATAAACACAAATGAATGGATGATAAGATAAACACAGAGAACACGCACTGGATGATTGAATAATTATAGTCTACAATAATCAAATTTACCATCCAGTTGACTGAGTTATTTATTTATTCACAAACGAATTAGATGGACAACTTTCGTCCGTCTAATGGACAGATTCACAATTTAAATAAGACACATTTTTTTAAAACAGTGTACAGCTGACCAGAACTGATATTTGATCTAAAAAAAATTGTAAACACTGTATCAGAACATCAACCCACGACTGGTATGAGATTTAAGCTGTTTCACAATAATTTAAGCTGTTTCACAAAACAGTCCGGGATCGGTTTTCAAAAACAATATTAATCGCTAATAACAGATTAAACCACTAATCTAGGATTAGAGTTAAGCCTTCAACATGGAGTACTATCCACTAACCTAGAATTTAATTAATAGTGCTTGAACAACTGGCGCCCGGGCTGATGTTATGACTAACAACGGTCTTTCTTGACGTGCAATATATATATTCACCATTCAAACTTCTTTTCGTCAATTTACTGGTTAGCAAATTAGTCCACCGTGGGAACTACTGATTTTATATTTAATCACTGATTGATGGAGTGATCAGACAATTCGGCACTTAGCTATAGATTGAATAATAATTGACTCACTCCTGTGTTTGTTTACTGTTAACCAAAACATTTCCCTTTGTGCATGATTGATTCGTGATGTATTCATCCATATTTTGGCTGGTCAGCAAATTCTGCCCTATGCTTAACTTATTCCCCTGTTGATATATTGAGTATCAAATCAATTATACGGTAGATTGATTCGTCGTTGTTTCATTTCCTAGATGTAAATAGTTTGGTTGATTCGTTCACTTATTAGTATACTGATTCAGCCACTGTTGAATCAGTGATTGGGACTTTACCTTGTGTGGCGTCGCAGAGCTCTCTATTACAGAAAGGCGTCGTACAGCACTCGTCACACAATTCATCCTGTCTCTTTCCTACAGGTTTAATTTCACTGGGCTCGCCTAACAGAGCACAAGCCTGGTAATACCAAAAAGATAGTGATAATAAGGAAATTTAAACATCTTTTGATGTAATATTTTATAAGAACCACCCTGAACTTTCAGACATGAGCAACAACAGATGGGATCATAGCGTTGTCCTAAATTGTTTTAGGATAACTTTATTTATTTAAAGTTTGTGGATTTTCCCCTATAGAGGAACAAGACTGGAACCCCCTTCTTAAGAAGAAGTGTCGCAATGTCTACAAATGGAATATATTTACTTTATATCGTCCAACAGCTTTTGCTGCTCGTAGAAGCATTATCTTAACGACAAAAACACACGTCTACAATTCCATATTGCGTGTGATATGTTTTTAGCAAAACGCTTTATTACAATAGTTACCCAACAAAATTGTATTTATTTTGATTGATTGCAGAGGTTGTTATAATATCTGCCGATAAAAGTCTCCGTCATAAAAAGCACAATGCAAATAGCTTTATTTAATGATACGAACAGTTAGAGTTATTGCTAACAGAAAGTGTTGGTATTAGAGAATATCGCAGCATACACGGGTTAACGGTTTACCATATATGGTATTGATTGCGCTCCAAAGGGAAGTTGCCTCCCTTTGAACTTGACCATATATGGTAAATCTTTTGCTATGTATGATGTGGTTTGCATTCCAAACGGAAATAGGCGGTGCTTATTGTCGCAACTGTAAACCCGTGTCTTACAAAGATACCACGAAGCAGTTAAGTAAATATACATTAAATTATGCACTAGGTCCTAGGTTCGAATCCCGGTGGAGGCAAGCAAATTTTGCTATCTTTATTTATTCAATATTCACCCTTGTTTTTTATATAAATATGAACGTTACCTGCTTTTGTTTGCATTTTACGTTGTATCTGATTTCAAATTCATCTGTAACGATCTCCTCAGCGGCACAAACCTGGGAATATTTTCAAGAATTAAAAAGACTTCAACATTTATGATTTCACGATTTATGATTTCAAGATTACAAGATTGAAGGACAAGGGGTTGAATAATTTGATATTTCCCTAGTTGAAAACTTATAGTACGCTCACTGATCAACGGCTATTAAAACAAATTTTATCCACTTAATTGTATCGCTTTTTTCTCGAGGATTGGTAGAACAGGCCCACTGCAAAACTTCTTTCAGAGGCAAGGCGGAAAAGAAGATGGTCGCGTTTAAGCCTTTCTCCCTTTCCTACCTTGCCATCCTAGATGGAACACTTGAGTTCACAACATCTACTTTATGATGACCTTTCTTTAGCACACCAAATCATATTTGATCCTCCGTTGGAAAAGAAAGAGATAGTCTAAAACAGGGTGACAATTAAGCTTTAGGTTCTTTAAGTGGCATTTAGAGGTTGGATAACACATGCAAAACTAATAAGAGATTCATAGGAATACCAAAATAAACAAAGCAGTTGTTATCCATATGAATTTGTTATTAGTTTTAAGTAGGCTATACATGTAATATATGCGCGATTCTAGTCCCATTAACGAGTCCTGACATCTTCACAGACACCTTAAATGAAGGTTGCGCAACGCTTGTTTGTTGTCAACAAACGACTTTCTGATTGGCTGCTGGTTTCTACAATAGTCCACGGAAGCTTTCGCTGATTATGTTTGAACAGTGTTAATCATGTCGTGCCCTTTGAGGATGTCCAGACTGAAGGAAATTACTTCACATCAAAGGCCTCGGCTGTTTAACTTGCGGTCAGAACAAAACGAGTTTGTCGTTTACCAATCAAAATCAGTATAAAACCTAGACACATCAATTTCAAATTTACCATTTTATTAGAAGCTGTAAAGAAAGGATATTTATATAGTTGATGATTGGTTATGATGACAAAAGCATAGTCCCTAACATCTGACACTGAGACTCTCTACTTAATGCGACGTTTGTATGAAAATTATATTAAACGTTGTCAATATAACCGGACGCAGTTCTTAAGCAAACAGAAATTACGGTACAGCCTGAAACAGTTTTATTTGATTTAATCTGTCTTTGTTGCTGTATTCCTGTTAGGAAATCCCCTGGAATCAGAAAGAGAATATCTCACCTCGTCGTAATCACAGGTGGTAACTGCTTCACATTCGTGAGGAGTGAGCACATTGGCACAGGTGTAACACTGAATTCTGTCCAGTGTGTCTGAAATCATTGATTTATTGGTTCAGTGATTGATTGATCGATATACCAATTGATTGGTTGATTGCTTTATCCATATTTATATTTATTCATATAATTATTGATCGATTTATTGAGTGATTAATTGATTTATTCATATATGTATAGATATATTTATTGATTGGTGGCTTAATTGATCGATTGATTTGTACATATGTTTACTCACACATTTATTGATCGACATTGATTGATTTATTTATTCAAATAATTATTGATACATTTAATGATCGATCGATTAATTGATAGAATGATTTATTGATACGTTTATAGATCCCTCCATGTATTGATTGATGACTTGTTGAGTGAATGTGTACGTGGATGAATGTGTGAGGGGACGTTGATGACGGTATACGCTTTATACTGATTTGTAATCTTGTTAGCCTAATTTGGCTTTAATTTATTTTATCCAAGGACAACTGCCTTAAGAAAAGAACCTGTAAAGTCACTTACTGTTTCTGCACAAGTTCTGATTACAGTAATTGCCTTCATCACAACATGTCAGACAATTTGTGCCGGTTGTTCCGTGAGTATTTTGGAAATCCTCCAGCAATTTACAGATCTATTAGTGAAGTAGAATAGAAAACAAAGGGCGACATTGGATAAAAGGTGGTACATTAAACAGAAATAACGTATATAAGCCATTGGCGTTTTAGCTCAAAAGACTCCAATGCAGTTTGCTTTTATTTCATTACACAGGCTACTTGGGGCGGTACATCTTTTTAACCCTTCTGTGTTGATTTGAGAGTGAGCTTGCACAAAACATGTATTGTCAATTAAAGTAATACAACATAGGGCTAAACAGCCGATCAATAAAATATATTCACTCACGGGATCAGCTTTGCAACCTAAACGGAAGAATTCATGATTCTCCTTGCTTATATATCTCTCCGTGTAACATTTCTGAAAAAATAAAGCATTTCTCAAGTCAAATCATTATTGGCTATTGATTGATTGATTGGTTAATTTAATCATTTATTGATTTATTGATTGATTGATTGATTGATTCGTTGGCTAATTGACTGAAACATCTATTGGTTGATTGATTTATACATTCATTCATTTACGGTTTGATTAATTTATTAGATTATTGGTTGATTGATTGGTTGATTGATTTATTCGTTTATTCGTTGATTGATTGATTTATTTGTTAATTGACTGATTGATTAATTCATTGAATCATTTATTAGAAGATCGACTGATTCATATATTTACTGGTTCATTTTTTTATTTATCGATTGATTGATCAATCATTTGTTGGTTGATTCGTCGGTGGTCGGTTTGTCGACAGGGTGGAAGATTCAATTATTGATTCATTTATTCTACCACCTGGCTCCTTCTTCGATTTGTTGATATATTCATTCATTTGTCGATCTAATGTTTGATTCGTACTTTGATTCATTCATTTGACTTTGAATAATATGTTCATGGTAGGTTTGATTGATTGTAAGTTTAGGTGATTTGTCAATTTGATTAAATGGATCAAAATATTGTTTCAACAAAGATTAACCAAATTCATTAGGGAATTTTAAATTATGAAGTTTCTTTCTTAATGGAATAAAATAAATTCGAAAAACATATAAGATGGTGTTATACCTCGTGTTCACTGCATGTAATAACCGTTTCGCAGTCATCTGGATTTTCTACAGAATTACAGAAAAAACACAGAGGACCTTTTGATTCACCTGAAAGAGGAAGCACAAGAATACATTATGTAGTTGATTCACACGAAACAGGAAGTACAAAACTACATCATATAGTTGATTCACATGAAAGAGGAAGCACAAGACAACACCATGTAGTTGATTCATATGAAAGAGGAAGTACAAGACAACATCATTAGTTGACTCAGCTTAAAGAAGAAGTACAAGACAACATCAGTAGTTGATTCAGCTTAAAGAGGAAGTACAAGACAACATCATTAGTTGATTCAGCTTAAAGAAGAAGTACAAGACAACATCATTAGTTGATTCAGCTTAAAAAGGAAGTACAAGACAACATCATTAGTTGATTCAGCTTAAAGAAGAAGTACAAGACGGCATCATTAGTTGATTCAGCTCAAAGAAGAAGTACAAGACGACATCATTAGTTGATTCAGCTTAAGAGGAAGTACAAGACGACATCAAGTAATTGATTCTGCTGAAAGAGGAAGTGTGCGCAATGTATGCAGTTCTAGTGTTGTTCTTTAATTTTAGTATCTTTGTAAGCAAACAGTGGTGGGACTAGTTTTTCTGGGGGGTTTTTTTTCGTCGGGAGATCAGCAATGAATTGCGAATTTATTTTTATCTTATCTGTTTTAAATATTAAAACAGTTTAACTGAAAATACTATCTGATATGAGGATATGTACTTATTCTGCATTTGACTCTTTACCGGAGTTATCGGTTTGAGGTGTGCGCGTGAACAAGCCAACTGTTTCTACCCTGCACTCTACACGCACCTTGACCAACTGACCCACTTTTCATACTTTTCTAAATTGAGATTTGTTATTTCAGATATTTATTGCATGTCTTGCTTTTTTGTTGTAATTATTGTATCTCCGAATGAAATCAGCCTATGCACGGTTGGATATCAATACCAAAAAAATCGGATAATCGAACGATAAAAGGTGTCTCGCTGTCCATATTCAAGGCTGTCCACTGAGTAGCCTAAAACATCGAATTTTGCTGGTAGTGATTGGGTAAAAATGACCGTCGTGTGGCGACATTTAGTGTTGACTAGCCTTCCTAAGGCACGAGCCTGATGTCCGCGTCACAAAGCGATCTCGTCCACGACGACCATTATTGAAGAAGACATAGTGTTACCATGACGGTTACGTTCAACGCTATTGCACGCTAACCACTAAACCAAGGTTGCGAGAGAGGGAGAGGGGGCGGCCGGGGGGGGGGGGGGTCATTCCATGTGCTTAAGATAGACTTATTAATGTTTATATTGAGTTCGTTTCGTGTATGTGACTAATTCCGATACGTGAGTCAACAGAGTGCCATTCGTGACAATACCATTCAGAAATACCATACACCTTGTTCTCTTTTAAACATCTGGCGAGTTTCTGCCTTTATCATAGAGATTTGTGAATTGGGAACTACCCATGACTGTTATAGTCTTTATTTACAAGAACAAAAAAAACTTTATTAAGAGTTTATAAACATGTCGTTGAATCCTTATATATTTGTTTGTTTGTTTGATTGGGGTTTAACGTCGTACTCAAGGGTATTTCACTTATATGACGACGTGCCAGACCAATGGGTGAAGAAAACCACCCTCGACACCACTGACAACAAACAAAGACAGGACGAGACAAATACAGGACGACAACAACAGGACACTATACATACACCGCAAAAAGAACGGCTTCCTGTTCCCCTTTAGCTCTGAGAGCACCAGGGCAACACGAAGCTCCCTGCAACCACTGAAGACTCTATTCCTAACTTAAGCTGTTGGTTTTTCAAATTGTTTCTAGAGTTGTATGGTAAATATTTTAAATGTTAGATGTAAAAAATAAAATACGACACTGAGCTGTATGCCTAGTGCGTTTTAAAAGATATGTCATCTAAAACCAGACATGTGACACAATTTTCATAGATATGGGAATTTAATTTACAGCAAGATGATCTGAAAAAACATATGGATATATATTTCTGTTTTCGTTAATGAAGAATGCATTAATTTTGTACATATGAAAGAGAATGTTTTAAATGGTAGAAAAAGCCCCTCTCTCGGATATGTCCCATCTCTGCTGCCGCATGTTTCTACAAAAAAGGTTTAACGAGGGCTAAAACTTCTGAAACATATCATGGAATATTAAAAGCTACTTCAGGTAATGCGGTGTATTGGTTTACACAACTATCTGCTTGCTCGTTGCCAGGAATGTTGCTTTGTCCCAAAACCCATTCGAAGAAAACATGAATACCGTGATAAAAACAAAAGGAAAGGAATATGAAGACCAGTGAAAACTCCTAAAGCTATAAGGGCGTTAACAAGGGGAAAACACGGATCTGCAACGTTTAACGTTTAGAATTATACTTAAGGTTACTTTTATGGCAAATAGTTCAGCGGTAAAAACAGATACGTTGTTCGAAAATTCCATTTTAAGTTATATTTGTATGTAAGACAGAAGAAGATTCTAAGATGGAAAGTGAGGAATAATGTTCTTCGCCACAGGAATTAGATTAACACACAGATCCGAAAATAAATTCTGACAAGGAACAATGATAGGAATACGTTGAGACATTCCTTCAAATAAAGAAGGCTGTAACAACATAAAAGCGGAATTATTCATTAAAGATTTAATTTTTAAACCAAACTGGACTGTTCGTATTTTACTAGGTAGGTCAAGTGGAAATTCCCTTCACCTGAAGTACATTCGTAGCTGTTGATTTCATAGCTCCATTACACAGGCGCAATGCCGGGAACTGGACAGAATCGAGAAGTTGTTTCTTTTGGTAGTAGTCAAACGCTTAACAACCGAAATCTAAACGAGAACGAACGATATAATATTAGTAAATGTTTTTGTCGATTCCCCAGGCAGTGGATAAAACGCAATGTAAGATTTAAATTCAGAGAAGAATTATATAGGTCTACTAAATAGTCAACATGCGCTTTCCATGTTAGCTTTTTTTCAAAGAAAACACCCGAATATCCTAAGGAATAAGAGCATTTTATACGCGACCCATTCAGAGTCAGCACTATTGGTAAATGAATGTGTTTGTTTCGAAACAAAACGGCCTAAGATTTGGAAGTGGAGAAACGAAATCCCCACCCCCAGCCAGGTTTACTATACCGTTTCGCCCACCCTGTAATGTTTATCGCCTATATTAAAACTGCGAGATGTAAACCAAATACATTTTTCGTTAGCAAATAAGGAATACGAAGATAAATCATTAATCGTGATCGGAAATTAGTGGGGGGAAATCCCACTGCCCTGGGGAACACCATTGTACGGCCTCGTAGCAATTCTTATGTATATGTATGCAGGAGAATAGTGTTATATTCGTTTATTATTATTAACATATAAATCATGTATACTATTATTATTTTAAATACTTGAATATATATATGATTTACAAATACGTTTTAGTGCATTGTAATTATTTGAGTGCATCAGTTGACTATATTTAAATTTCAGACTTCCCGTCAAATAAAGATTGTACAAAGACCTTATAGAGAAGTAGTTACGTAACTTTGACGCTTTCTTAAATGCTTTCTGCAAGTTGTATGTTACATTTTAATAAGACTTTCAAAAGTTTGATAGACAAAACAATACATTATGATCGATCGCATCATTTTTTTTTAAATGAGGCACAGTTTACTAGTTCGCCCCTTTTTGCACCTCTAGATATAAACCATAAAAATACATTCTATTTTTTTCTGTTAACACTCACCCATTTTAAAATAATTTTAGAAAAAATATTTGTATTTTCACTAGATTAACGTAAATGTTATCCTGAGTATTCCAGCTTCATAGAATAATTACAACAGGTGTTCGGAAAGCATAGACTAATGGTTCCGCAAGAAAATAAATTTAAGGTACAGAGATTTTGAAATAGCCAAACATTGGACATCGAGTGGCTCTTTCACAAATGCTAATCATCTAGATTTAAAGTTGCATGGGACGAATTGGCTATACCTAAATTGGTATAATATATCAGATGGCTTAGCTGTTTTTTGCACTTCATATTCTAGACTAGAAAACCAGAGGGTATGGATCAAGTTTGCCATACAACATATAATGCTGGGGTCGATTTCAAAATATATCGAGGTAAATTTGTTTGAATAATATCATTTTATTTTGCAATTTTCATATCCCCGAATTTCACTGCCATATAATAAAACTGTAATAACTGTGTTCAAAAACCGACAGTATACAGTAATAGGGACGATTTAATTTTCCAAGGTAATGTTGTTGACTGTAAATAATATATTGGGACGTTTAGGGAGCGTCTCCGCCTAGCTGACGTACCATCGACGTGGTCACTGGTATATCTGGTGGTCTGGTTTGCGAGTTACATCTGCGATCATTAACAAGGTATTCTATTACATGAGATGACATCTGATGTTATCTGGATATCAGCAGGCGTACCACAGGGCTTTGTCCTTGAACCACGCCTGTTTGTTATGTACATTCACGATCTCCCTTGTATATTTAAAATTACTATTAGACTTTTTGCAGACGAGATATGTGTGTATGTCATTTCTGGTGTATTACTGAAGGAACCGGATTTCATCTATAGAAAACGACAACCACAAAGCTCTGTTCAATTTATGGGACATTGAGTCTTCAAAGCTGTGGTTATAAACACCTAAGTATTATAATAACCAGACCCACTGTAAAACCCGCGTAGAATAATTGATCGGAATAACCCTCTTAAAATACCTCTTTTTCGAGCTATCCAGTAATGTTTAAACCGTAAAAGTGTGGTTCTTCAGAATATGCCGATGTTGTGTGGGACGTCTCACTGTAAACCAGATCGTAACCTGGATGGTGTACAAAAGGACTGCTTCTGTATATTACCTGCATCAACATACAAAGGTGAGGGTTCGTTTTAAAATGAAAAAAATAAGCATTTGAAAAACTTCTAGAAAGATCCTAAGGTATAAAAGTGGGTCACACCGTGTGACTCCGGCAATCGTGGTGGTTGGTCTGACAAGAATTACTCCTGGTTTTTCACCGTTATTAGGCAATGAACAGTGTGGAGTGGGATCCGTCATCATAGAAGTGAAATACTCTTGATTACGACGTAAAACCCCTATCAAACAAACAAAAAAACAACAGCATTTTCTTTATTTTGGGATAACACTTTCTTAGTTTGAACAGATTCTAGTTTAGAAAATTTTGCAGGTTGAAACCCGTCCGGAATCGAACCCACGAGTGGTTTAGGTGGCCGTGGCATTTACTGCCTACGATTCCGGGCCTAACTCTGAGGGTCATGGATTCCAATCCATGACTCTTCAACCTGCAAAGTTTTCTGATCTAGAATCTTATCAAACTAAAGAGGATATCCCCAAATAACGAAATTACATGTATTTTTTTTAACACGTCTGCAAATGTTCTGTTTCGCGAAAAAATATTTGATTTGGAAATAAACATATTTGTGCTTTGCGCTGGAGTATTCCCAAAGACAGAAAAAATTAATACAGCATAATTTGATGCTTACATTCCTTCGGTAAAAATAGGACACCATTTCAACCACACAACTATGTTATGATTTAATGTTCAAGTAATCTGTACAGTAATACGAAACCTATGTACCAGCTTCAATACCTGATAGAATTCTTAAAAAAAACACGGCGAAATGACCATATACTTTATATTTACAAACTAAGAAAGATTAAGGATAATTACAATCAACTTAAAGACGTTATTTAAAACTTTATAATAACCAATGAACAAAAAGAATCGGAGATCTTAAAACA
>JAVFBW010142642.1:0-12817 GCA_034783835.1 Mopalia ciliata | reverse complement strand
TTCCGTTATCTGTTTGGCTGGATGGTGCCACCAAAGATCTCCCTGTTAAAACTCACCCAAGGGGAGACAATCAAGAGGATGTATGAGAAACATCAGGTCATACAGGACATGCTTGTACCAATGAACAGTCTCAGTGAGAGTCTCAAGTGCTTCCATACTGAACTCAATGTAAGTAATGATGCATCCCTGTTCTTCTTTCCTTTCTTTTCTCTTTTCTTCCCTATACATGTAAATAATAAAAATACTTTCAGTTTTATAATATTGTGTAGTACGGCTGTTCCCCTTCAAAGGCTGTCAATTGAACATATGAACATATAAGCATCCCAACTGGCCATTGTGTGTGTGATCATTTCAGTTTTCTTGGTCCTCTCGACACAATTGTTAAAAAAATCCCTAAATAAAATACATAAAAAGTGGCTTTATAACAGATTGAAATAATAACTTATGTCAGACTAAACACCCGATGTGTCATGGCACGATTTGAGGCATTTCCAAAATAGAAACAGTTTAAAGTACAAGGGACAGTTAGTTCACCTCCAGTGTGAACTTTACCACATAATAAGAAGGATAATACTTTTCAACGTAACAGCCCTGCAGGTGTCTGTCACCTTGCGTAAAATTGGCATTTTGGGTTCCTTCTGCCCCAATTGAATAAAAAGTTTGAAAAAAAATCAGACTATTTTCAATTCTTAATGCTTGGAGCACTTTCTAAATTTTTATTTTTTTCTAAATGAAAATCAAATAAGGTTGTTAAGGAATTCAGGCTTTGAAAAATTTAATTATTTCCATTTACAGCTATACCCCTTGTGGCTGTGTCCATTTTATCTTCCCAATGTTCCTGGCATGGTTCACCCAGTTCAGGGGACAGGTGAAATGTTTGTGGATATTGGAGCCTACGGGACACCTAAGTCTAAACGCTTCAATACCATTCCATCAACAAGAGCTATTGAGGCATTTGTACGTCGGGCTAATGGGTAAGTGTATAACTTCTCTGACACAATAATAAGGAAACATTGAGAGATGAGGAGTTCTAGTCAAAAATGTAGATATAATCTGAAATCATAGCTTTACTTTAGAAGAGAGATATCCCTGACCTTAGTTCTTCTATCCTCTTGTAATATTCAGTAGTTTGATGCAAAAGTTTATAAATGCATTAATTCTTTAGGGATTTTTGTACTACTATTATTAATCTCATGGCATGACTATGACATCATCTTATAACAGATTAAATTAAAAACAGCTTTGGCCCCAACTGCTCAATTAAATATTTTATATTTTATCTGGAATAGTTGACATCACTCCATGTTAAATGTGTTGCTCTAATCCAGGATTCGTCTGCTATTCTAGCTATAATCCAAGTTTAGTCTGCTGGTTCAGCACTAATCCAGGATTAGTCTGCTAGTCTAGCTCTAATCCAGGTTTATTCTGATAGTCTAGCTTTAATCCAGGATTAATTGGTCTAGTTCACTACTCCAGGATTAATCTGTTAGTCCAGCCCTACTCCAGGATTAGCCTGCTAGTCTAACTCCAATCCAGGATTAATTTGCTGGTCTAACTCTTATCCAGGATTAATTTGCTATTTAGTTCTAATCCAGGATTAGTTTGCTAGTCTAGCTCTTATCCAGGATTAGTTTACTATTCCAGCTCCAATCCAGGATTAGTCTATTAGTCCAGCTCTAATCCAGGATTAGTCTGTAAGTATTGCTCTTATCCAGGATAAGTCTCCTGGTTTAACACAAATCTGCTGTAAGAGGGTAATCTTGGATATTTCTCTGCATTGTTCTAGTCAGAAACCTGTATTCAGTTTGTTTGAAACAGATGTTCTCTCAGTTAGCCAATCTGCTTGTGATGCCTTTGTAGTGCTTCTTATATTTATTAAAAACAGAGAAATCCATATTTCTGTCTGGCTTATACTATACAATTCTTAACAGCTGCTGGTATGTGACACCTTACTTGTTTCTGCCTTAACTATGTCATCAATATCCTTACAATTGCAAAAAGTGATCAGTTTTGTTGTCATTGTTTTAGTTTCCAGATGCTTTACGCTGATTCTTACATGACAAGGGAAGAATTTCGCCAAATGTTTGACCATTCGCTCTATGATAAGATGAGAGAGAGGCTGAAGTGTACGGATGCCTTCCCCGATGTCTATGACAAAGTCAACCGAAATGCTAGGGAATAAGCGAGGGCTTTTTAACACATATTGAGGAACAAAGCAATCTATATGTGCTCTGACTAAATCTTTCTGCATTTATAAGCCTGTACTTGAAACTTCAGAATATAAAAGGGGTTCATGTATTATTGTATTATTTTTTATTAAAATTTCAAAGTCTTCAGGTTATTACAGAATAATGGTTCAAACTATGATCAATTTGTGGTTTTATGAACTGGCTTTATTTTTCACAGTTTTTGTGATGTTTACTAATATTGTATCACATGCACCCGAGTGATTTGTTGTGAATCAGATTTTATATTCAGTCATATATTGCCATTTTAATCTTCACATATTACCATTTTAATCTTGAGGGATATGAAAAAAATACTATTGTTTCAAACGATGTTGGAATAAATGCTGCTTGATGTGACTTTGTTAACAATGTTACGCTTGTAAGGTGTTTTAAATTTCCAGCTGATGGAAACTTGATCCGTTAACTGACTGAAGCCCCTTTTCTCAGCTAAAACCCTGTAAAAACACGAATCTATGATAGTTTACTTACAGGTAATGGGAGAGTTTCTGGAGTACATGAAGTCAGTTGATGGAGATAGAACTTTTTGTGTATATGTACTGTGTCCGTGCTGTATGAAGAGAGAAAATCGCCGTCTTCACTGGGTAAGAATTCGAGACTCACTTTGCCGTAAGCCTCTGTAGCTCAGTCGGTAGAGTGTTGGGCCTGTAACCCAAAGGTCCCGGGTTTCGATTCCCAGTGGAGGCAAGCAAATTTTTCTCTCTTTATTTATTTAAAATATATATACAAGTACACTGTATTTGGTCATTATGTTATGTTATGAACAAATTTATAATTCTATCTTTATTGCTTATTTGTTGATATCTCCATTGTTTTTTAAGTACAAGAAAATACAAACAGGAGAAAAACAAGTGGTTTTGCAACATTGCACATGTTTTGGCAAATAACAGCAAAAATGAAGTCCTGAATCATGAGGATATCTTCAGTTGTATCTGGCACAAATCAAACAGTCCTAAAATATCCCGGCAAAATGAAATTAAGTTTCCCATGTCTGGAATTTTCTGGAAAATCATTTTTGCTCCTTGAAAACTCCCGAAAATTCAGTTTTTGATAAAAGAAGTTAAATGTGATTGATCTGGAATATCGTTGTCTGCATCTGGAGCACATCATGAACGTTTTTCCTTTTTCATACATTGAACATTTTGGATAAATCTTGAGAACAAATAAAAAACATTTCTATAATTGAAGAGAAAGATATGCTCTCGTTACTTGAATGAAGATTCGGGTCATTTCACTGTAAAAGTAAGACTTTGTAACTCTGTAGCTTAGAGCGCATGTCCTGCTAGCCAGGGTTCCAATCCTGGTGGAGGCAAGCAGGATTCTATTTCTCTACACAATACAAAATATATCCCAGGTCACTTAATTTATCAATTGCCATAACATCATCCATTAGGTACCTAGTTCCCATGGCAATGACCTGGGTTGCTTTAGCCCGTTTTACAAAGAGATTTTAGCTAACATTGACCATAACTGTCATTCCACACTATATCTTCACTACTTCACAGGGCCTAAGCTGTGCCAGACATAGTTACTAGAAGAGTTTTCTCCTGTTTATACCGTTTTTTGTTTGAGAAAATGGACTTTCTAGCCTAAAGTCGTCACCATTTTTCCTGCCCATGTAATTGTTTACACACATTTATTAATGAATGCAAAAAGTGTATTTCGGTATTGTAGACCTTGATATATTGTAATCTGTATGGATGGGCTTTTATGCAGAGGTTTTGTGTGTGAGAAATTCAAACCAATCTTAATTATATAACACATGTAAAGATATGATTGTAGTTTTATGTGATATTAATATTTCTATGCTTATTTCCAAACGTGGATTTAAAACTTTGAAGGCACCAACTGTGAAGTAAGCAGTAACCCATACATTACTGTTGGAATGACCAAGGTGTCCTTTCAATAATTTAAACCCATTTTTCTTTATAAGATATCATGATTGCAAATGAATATGTTGATCAAATCAAAATCAAACTTTCTTGTGGCTCTCTAATTGCCTAATCTTTAGTCATTTTTTTATAGTTGCAGTTATTTGTAGTTGTAAGATTGACTTTCTAAGATTAATTTTACCGTTTTTTGTTGGGATTTTTTTTTTTTTTTTCCTTTTTTCATTATAATTTATAGATTTTTTGAAAATCATGTCATTGTATATTAATCATTTAAATTATACTCTGCTTTCAAATTTTAGATTTAAGACTTGATTTTGTTTGATTTACTAATGTTATATATTAGAAATACTTTTTGGGTCTATGCAGCACTGACTTTTAATCCAATCAAAATATTTATTTTTCATTTTTGTACCAAAAAAAAATCTTACATTTAATCTGGCTGAATCTTTTTACTTTGCTTTTTATTTTACTTTTTATATATATTCATATTTCTTGATGTTTGATTGAATAACAGTTTTCATTTATTGAATTAAGAATCTTCTATTTAGTTATATTTCATTACTGTTCTAACTTTTATTGTAGGCGGTTTTAGTGTGCATTTGAATTTTATTAAAAAATTTTGTTCATTCTTTTGTTTATATTTCTTAACTTATGGTTGATTATGTGGTGTCATAAGGAATATATAACCCGCTAGTATAGGTACTGCTGGATATTTGTCCAAACTGTCCTAGGGCCGACAGTCTAGTGACATTTTTTTTATTTTTTTTTTTTGTGACAGAAAGGAAATATTAAGCCGTGATTAGGTCAGTTAAAGAGATCAACTGAGAATTTGTTATGGCTTTTAATTTGTATTGTATATCATTTTGATGTTAGACACTGCTCCAAGGCGAATCTATTAGGTCTTAGTGTATATATTCGGTCTTACTGGGTCCATTAAATACATGTAGACTAGTATATGATCAAATTACGGGTGCCTCTTCTTTTTTTTGTCTCCACTTTCGCAAAGATAAATTGAGTGGACTTTTTTTTACTGTCAAACCGTAAGGAATGATATTATAATCTGAGTGGTTGGAGAAAGCTTCTTGTAGACCTGGTGCTCTTACAGCTAAAGGGGAACAGGAAGATGATCTGTTCGAGAGGTTTTTGTCTTGCTTTCTATGATTGTCCAGCATTTTTCCCACCTCGTCTTTGTTTGTTGCCAGTGGTGTAGGGCGGTTTCTTCCATCCATTGGGCTGGCACACCATCATGTGAGTGAAGTAACCATAAGTAGGATGTTTGACACCAATCAAACAAAATATATCTTTCGGAAAACATTTTAGAAAATTTTAGGGTGAAAGTAACAAATATGTAGCAACCTTTGAATATGGGCATTGTCTGCTTTAAAATACAACTAACTGGAATTTTGTATCTTTTTGTAATGATAATCCCATTAATCTCAAACTCCTTGGTAATGGATTTGTATGTGCTCCTTGAATGGAAAAGGAATACATGTATATAGGCTCCGGATTTCTAATTAAAATTGTTGATAGCAAAAAGTTCTAATATTTGCCCTAAAGTTAAGGGAATCAAAATAACTCGCCTAAAGGGACTTGCTGAATCTTAACTTATGTTTATTTTGTTGTTTTGGGAAACCAATGATGTTCTGGTCTAGATAAGTACATTTAGTGTCTATCCCCAGTTTTTTTTAATCTTGGACATAATTTTTACATTAACGTTATTCTGATTAAAGTTTTCAATGACATTTCCCATTTATATGGTTGTGCAGATTTCAATAATTGTTGGAATACACCGCTGTCAAATACCATTCACAAAGTGTAAAACACCAATCAATCAATTCCATACCAGGTTTGAAAAATGATTGTTACTAATTCAGCCCAAGTGGTTTGTAGACATTTAGTTACTCCTATCCAAAAACTTCCTTTCCCACCTTATTTCTGTGAAAAGTTATACATACTGCTCTGCTCTGTAGGTTGAGCTAGAATGGTAATAAAAGAACAAAAACAACCTTAACAAATTTCATAATTTAAGTCCAAAGATGATTCTTCTTTTCTTTTCTTTTTACTCCGTTTTTGGGGATGCGTTTTTAACATCACGATTTATATAATATTTGTGCTAATCAATATTGTGTTATTGGACAAGTAAATAAAAGTTTGATATATGGAAATGTCTTCTTATAGTTGGTTTGTCAGGTACTATCTAACCTCTCCATTCTATACATTATCATTTGTTTAGGCTGAATGTCACATTGCCACACAGGAACCAGGGAGTCCAATGATTTGTTTGTTTGTTTGAGATTTAAAGCTGTTCTCAAGGGAATATCACTTATATGAGAACAGATTTTCCTTTGTCCAAAAAAAAAAAAAGAGAGAAGAAATATTGTACTCCAGCTATATCACTTCGGATTGTTCACTTTTCATTCAGCCTTACTTGAATAACAAGGAAACAGATCTGTAAATGCATTTAAAAAAACTGTGGTTGCTAGAGCCACAGCATAGGACTTCCTCATATACCTGAGGTCAACAGACTCCAACCAGTTAGCAAAATTAGTCTGATTGATTACTGTTACAGGAGGCTTGTGGTAGGCCTTTATATTGTCATCGTTTGTTACCAGTACCTCCAAGGGTGCTGTAAGTGTCCGTCCTTGGGCTGGCCTGCAGTTGTGAATGAGACATAAACAATTAATTCATCTTCTCTGAGGTTGGTGATTTTTGTTATGTCACGTCGTATAACAAAATCATTAGGTCCTGTCCTTGATTGGAATTACTGCCACAAGGTTATTTCACTTCTGATTACATGTCAATTTTATGCATGAAAAGAGGCCACCCTTTTTTGAACTGCAACAAAAAGTGTCCAGTCACCCTCCTGTAAGTACCCTTTAGCTCCAACTAAACCAGGATGCAACCATCCCACCCAGATTTCTGAAAACACCACAGTAATGAAAGCTCCCACCTTAGCACCAAGTACACCAAATCACTGGAACTACCAACTCCTTAGCCCTGAGAACAGCACAGAACAGGAAGGTTCCTGTGACTATTGATTTCTTACCTCTGAGAAAAAAACAGGAATTTTCCTGGAACTACCAACTCCTTACCTCCGAGATATCACAGGATCTCCCACCAACAATCCACTCCCTCGCTATGGCATGAGCTTTCATGAACCACCCACCCCTTAGGTTTAATATCATCAGGGCATTAGAAACTCCCACCAATATCCTACCTTTACCTACAGGAGCGTAAGAACTACCATTCAATTACCTACCCTGTAGCTCCCAGAGCACAAGAAGACAGAGTTTAAAACAAGATCAAATATATTTTGGATTGTAAGTCAAAATTTTGCCATGAATTTTCTCAGATATTGTTATTTAACACGGAAATTAAACACTCTGGTGAAAGACAAATTTCTAAGGACACATTTATTTACAACACAGAAGACAAAGTGTTCAAAAAGAGAACAGCAAAATTAAAATCAACAAAGAAAACATAAAAAGTAGAGATTGTGTTTGTGTAAAATATATACATGATAAAAACTTTTTTGTTAACATTTATACAGATCTAACCTGTAATTTGTCTCCCTTCTTAAAAACTTTTTCTGCGATAAACTCTTGAAAATACTGAATACATTTGATGAAGACCATTGCTGTCTTAGGGCCATGATATAGAGTATGTTGGGCCTAGTCATAAACTTGGACCAGGTTTTGTAGTGATTTTCTGGGACTGTCAACTGTGCAGACTTCTGGCAAATTAAAACTGTATAAATATACCGGGATTATTTTATGTAATGTTATATAGCTACCGATCAAAGCAATACTTTTAAAGTTATCAAAAAATTTAAATACTCTCTAATTCGACAATTTGCCTCCATTTTATGTTGACTCAAGTTATACAATAACACATTTTAAAAGCAGCTGAATTTTCTTGTCACTGGCAAAAAGTAGATATCAGCTATGTCATTTCCTGGTAAAAATCTTATCAAGTAGGTTGCATGAGGGATGTCTCAAATTATGTAAACAGCAGAACGATGCTGTTTTCTTTTTTTTTTTTTTTAATTTCAGGTTCTTTTTCTTTTAAAGTGAGTAATGATCTACTAAATTTGAAAAGATCAATCTTCACATTTGAAAAATAAATGTACAAAATTGCAATGTTAACGCTGAAGTGGGAACCTTTTCTTCTTCACAAAGGTTATTTTACTTATACATGTATGTTGATGAGTTATTTCACGTATAGGTTGACAGGTTTTTTACTTCTACAATCTGCCTTACTTAAATACGGTGAATAAACCTAGGAAAAACTACCTCCTATGTTTGCCAGTCATATTGTGTTGACTTTCCCATAAACCTGAGGTTGACAGAGGGAATCAAACTTGTGAACAAAAAATTAAAGATTGATCAGTAGGCCAACACGTGAACCAAAGTTAAAGACCCTTCTGTACCAATAAGCTGATCCAGTAAACAAATGAAGCAAAACTATCAGTACCTTTATTTATAATGGGACCAAAAATTTTTATCAAGTCATAATACTGTCCCGGTCATTGATTTGTTCAACATTTTGTTTATTTATGGATATATTTATTTATTGGAAACTTGATGCCAAAGGACCATGCAAGGTCCAATAACTGGTTTAATAACAGTGACATATAAACATATATAAATTTGAGATCAATTGATATGAAATAATTTGGTGTTACAGAAATAAAATAATAGATGTTACCAGCTTTATGAACAGCTTGTTTTGCTGCACTTTTAATAACAAGGCGATAGTGTTGAGACTTAGAATTATTTACTAACTCCTTCCGTTGATATATTGTACAAACAATGGAAGACAACAAACAGGTGAGTTTGATTAATAACTGTTTAGAATGATAAAAGGATAACACAAAATTTCTGGCATCAATAATTGTTGTTTGTCAAGGAAAATTTCAAGTTGCGTACGTCTTAAACATTGATTTTAATAATACAGTATGCACCAAAGATTTACTCACTGAGGATAGTGTAAATAATTCCCTTTATGGTAAAGAGATATTAAATATTTTGCTGGTGGTACAAATACTACTATGATAATGTAAGGAAAATAGGTAAATATGTAAGAAAATAAACAAAACAAAATATGGAAAAAAATCTTAATAAGGTATATTTTGCGTAGTTTTTAAATGATTTAAATACTGTATATTTGTACGAAGTCATTTTCATAAAATAAATAGTATGTATTATTAACAGATATTTGGCATATTTTATTAAGGAACTGTTAAGACGAGTCAAGGAATAATGCGTCCATGTTTAATTACTCTATCATCACAACAGAAGTAATATATCGATACTGTCACTTAATGTGTGAATGTACTAGGTGACATATCACACCACAACCTTATTAACTACAGGTTTTAACTCATGCTATTCTATCAACCAAACATTCCCAGGTAAACCATGTAAACAATTAATTTCCCACAACTCCCTTCGTTATAGTTGTATTCTTGGACGGACTTGATTCCATGAGCTGTTTGGGTGATGGTATCAGATGTCATCAGCTGACAGGATGTCATCATCGGATAAAAGGTCATTGTCATCACTGAGATCAAGGTCATTGATGTCCAATTCCTCATCAATGTCGTCGTAAACTGAACAAAAGAAAGTTGATCAGGTCCATTACAAATAAATAAATCAAACAGAAATTAAACATAAGGCCAAATATCATTCATATTGTGCTACTTATGAGATTTTTTATTGCATACATTCCATTATGTAACTTTATGTTGTCTTTTGTCTCACCTTATTTATTTCGGTTGTTTGAGTGGGGTAACTTTATGAGATTACTTCACTCAAACTGTAGCATGCCAGCCCAGTATGTGAATAAAATCACCCTGGACTCCACTTTTACCAAAGAAAGACAATACAGGACAATCACAGGATGCAAAGACAAACACATCTGCTTGTTTCAGGGAGAAACATACAGGCTATCAAAAACTCTTTGCCAGAAACTTATATGAACCAATAAAGACTTAGCGAGAGCCCTATTCAGCTGTCATTTTCAACAGGCAAATTAATAAAAAAATTATTAATATAATGGGTAGAAATTCTGAAAGATAATAAATGGAAAGTTTTCTCAGTCAAAATTCCTCAAAAAAGTTATTTATTACCAATGCCAACTAAAACACTGTGTACCAACCAGATGATAATGTTGTAGAACTTTCATTACCTTGATAATAATGCCAACTATAGACACGGAATGGCCACACCATAAAAAATGTGGATCCATTAAACTTTTGTTTTGTTTATTCTTCTAAGACTAACAGATACTTTTTCTTTCGTGATTGAACATAATCTATCATCAAATAACAGAGAAACATTTTAATTTATATGACCGATGTTTCTTCTTGCAACAGGCTAGCAAAAGTTGCCTCATGTCATACAAACAGCTAACTGGTTTCTTTCCAGGCTTCAGATTGTTTGCTTAAACAATTCTATTCGGGCACTTTGTTTTAAGAAATTCTAACATGTAGATGAAAGTGGAATTTTCAAATTTGGACACGATACTTTTTATTTTATACTAAAAAGAGAATAAGCACTGAGCCACTGCCCTTCCTTTCCACAGCAAACCTGGTTCTGAACCCTATACCGCCCTTCCTTTCCACAGCAAACCTGTGTCTGAACCCTATACGGCCCTTCCTTTCCACAGCAAAGCAGTGTCTGAACCCTATACGACACTTCCTTTCCAAAGAAAACCAGTGTCTGAACCCTATATGGCCCTTCCTTTCTACAGCAAACTAGTGTCTGAACCCTATACGGACCTTCCTTTCCACAGCAAACCAGTGTCTGAATCCTATACGGTCCTTCCTTTCTACAGCAAACCAGTGGTTGAACACTACATGGCCCTTCCTTTCCACAGCAAACCAGTGTCTGAACCCTCCATACCTAATGGTCTAGGGTCTCAAACCTTATTACAAAGAGAATAATCACTGAGTCATAGCCCTTCCTTTCTACAACAAACCAGTGTCTGAGCCCTCCATACCTAAGGGTCGAGGTTTACTTCTAGGAGCTGGGGACAGGTCAGCACTGTCATAGTCTGCGAGGTCTGCTATACTATCATCATCAGATACTACATCGTCTACAAGTTGGGGTGGTAAAGACTTCTCAACAGCTGGGGAGAAAATAGTGTAAAAAGTTTCAAATCTCAAGCTGAATGAACTACTGAACATTCTCAACTTCCTGGAGTTTGGTTGCTTGTTTGCTTGATTGATAGGTTTGTTTGTTTGATTTGTTTTTGACGTCGTACTCAAGGGTATTTCACTTATATGAAGACGGACAAAAATATAGAACATCACAATCAAATCTGCTTCCCGTTGCCCTTTAGCTCTGCGAACACCAGGGCAACAGAAAGGAACCTCTTTTCTCGCCTCTTAAGAGCGAACGAGGAAGCCGAGGGGGTATTCTGCAGGGCCATGGCCCACCTGCTCCCTCACGTGGCGAGTTTTTTTAACTTTAGAGTATATCACTGCTTCACAGAAGGTATTCTCTTCTATTCACACTAGCCCAACCATAATAGGTGATAAGTTTGTCTGTTCTGAAAAATCAAATTTGCTTAAGTGCTGAGTATAAAAATACCATGACAACATTTGGTTTTGTTTGTTTGATTGATTAGTGTTTAACATCATACTCAAGGGTATTTCACTTATACGGTGGAAAACCTCGTAAAAACCACACCCGCGATTGCCAGAGCCATAACATGTGACTGGCTCATATACCTGAAGGTCGAAAGGTGGACTCAAACTTGTGAACAGTAAATCGAAGCATGTTCAGTTCAGGAAGCGCACTCGCTACCACTGAGCCATGGCCACAAAACTCGACAACATTTGGAACATAGTGACTTAAACACAATAGTGTTATAATTGAGTATAAATTCTTCCGAATTCATTTTTGCATTTTTTTGTAGATGTTGAATAGCTGCCTTTCATTTCTTTTTTTTTGAAGAGGTTAAAATAGGTTAAGATTGATATTGTATTTGCTGCCAGGCTGCTCATATGTTCATTATGAATGCAGCATCCACCAACAAAAACCAATTAGTACGACGCTCAGGTATCGATCGCTAATAACTCAACAGTACTTAAAACGCTAAATCAACTGGGAAAAATTAATAGACTAACTAAATATCGCTAGCGGCAACACTCAATTGATCTCATTGGTCAATATCTTAAGAGGAATGTGGCAGCTTTTTACCGCATACTCATCCTCTACTGATCCCATCCAAAACCAATGTGAGATTATACAATACTTTAGAAGGCCATCCAACAAGTGTAAATAAAATAGCAAATCTCACAAAAACAACTCTTTTGTTAGGTAGAATGGGATGGAGGGGAGTCAAGTGTAAATATAACTTCATAATCCAGATGACCACTGCTTATTAAAAGGGCAGTGTAGTTTACACATGCTGTCTGTTCTTATCACTAGAGTAACATGAATTTTCCAACAGAGCATAAAATTAACATCTTATGGTTGTGTCAAAACTACTGTAGGGAATGAATCAAAATTATATCCGTGAAATACCCTTACATAACTTAAAACATCTATCAATCTAACTTTGTGTCAACTTCTTTGACAGGTAGTAATACTATACGCGATATGCAAACTTTGTCATTTCAGTTTGTTTCATTCACTTGATAGTGTGCCAGTTCCACAAGCAACAGATCGC
>JAVFBW010142631.1:0-12817 GCA_034783835.1 Mopalia ciliata | reverse complement strand
TTGAAATCCTCTGCTTTCTAAATATATATGATGTTAATATAATCATCCTTTGGAAATACCCGCAAAAGCCACGAAAATATAAGAGTCGCATTTTTTACTCCTGACTAGCGGTAGAGTCCTTAAAACAAAAAAGTAAAACTGTTGTTACATACCGTTTTATAGGCTTAATTTCTGTATCAGAATCAGACTATCTTTCAAACATGTCTTTCTCTATCTCTTGGTAAGATAAAAGTGAATACAAAAAATGCTAGAAGGCTAAACTTCTTAGTGATAACGGTCACTGGCTAGTTTGAGTTTTATTTGAGGTTGACAGACTGGAATTTACTGTTGACAAAACTCTGTGCCAAGGAATGTTAACATAACATCGAAGTGACTAGCTAAATTTTGTACTTACCATGTCATTTTTTTTTTTTTTTTTTTTTTAATTTTCCAGGGGAGGGGGGCAAGTGCCCCCCTTGCCCCTACCTGCGGACGCCCATGGTAACTTACTAGGTTGGAATTCCTGCAATTCCAATAAATTCCCAAAGAAAATTATCATTCTTTTTACACAATTCAAGTTTGAAAAAGAACACAATTGTTGCTCAAGATAACTTTAGAGAGGCGTAGTTTTGTCCTATAGGTATTGAGCTATTCTATATTTTATGATATGAATTTGAATTAGCTGGTACATTGTTTTACATAATACTCTCCAGCTTATGAAGATTTGAATGACACGACATCGTCCACGTTTAGAACAGAATCAAGGTCATGCGTAACTTCCTGAACAATCACACTACATCAGCCCAGTCTATGCGGATAAATTGGTGATGAGCGGTGAAAGAAATAACCCTCGATGTCACTTGCAACAAACAAAAGACAAAACAAGATAAACACATGACATCATGCTCTCGTCGAATAGTGTTATTTTATGTCTGATAAACCAGAGCAAAGCAAAGTTCCTTCCCGACCATTCGAGAACAGTTAAATTAAAATGGTGGGCTTTTTACAATAAGGATGAACAGTTGAATGTTACTGTGTGGGAAATGTTTGTTTTTCTTGGAAATCGGGAACAAATGTAAGTTACTGTGTAAAAATTGTTTGTTTTTTTTTTTATTTTAGATATCGGGAACAGTTGAACGTTATTGTGTGGACAATGTTTGTTCTTTAGAGATCGAACAGTTGAACGTTACAGTTGGGAAAATGTTTGTTCCCTTAGAGATCGGGAGGAGTTGAACGGTACTTACCTTGGGGAAATGTGTGGACAAATGTGTGGACAAAGTTTGCTGTCTTAGAGATCGGGAACAGCGGTACGTTAGTGTGTGGACAATGTTTGCTTTCGTACAGATCGGGAACAGTTGAATGTTACTGTGTGAACAACGTTTGGTCTCTAAGAGATCGCAAACAGTTGAACGTTGCTGTGTTGCAAGTTTGCTCTCTTAGAAATCGGAAGCAGTTGTACGTTACTTTGTGGACAATGTATGTTCGCTTAGAAATCGGGAACAATTGTAAGTTATTGTGGGGAAATATATGTTGCCTTATAAATCAGGAACAGCTGAACGTTACAGTGGGGCAAATGTTCGTTCTCTAAGAGATCGGGAAGAGTTGAACGTTACTTACCTTGGGGCAAATGTTTGTTCTATTAAAGATCGGGAAGAGTTGAACGTTAGTGTGTGGACAATGTTTGCTCTTTTGGAAATGGGAAACACTTGATCTTAAATGTGTAGACAATCTTTGCTCTCTTTAAAAATGGGGGTACAGTAATACGTTACTATGTGGACAGTGGCTGCTGTCTTAGAAATCGGGCACAGTTGTACGTTACTATGTGAACAGTGTTTGTTCTCTTAGAAATCGAAAAGTTGAACGGTAGTGTGAAGACAATGTTTGCTCTCTTAAAACAGTTGTACGTTACTGTGTGGACAATGGAGGCTGTCCTGGAAATCGGGAACAGTTGTGCGTTACTGTATGGTTTGTTGCTTTTTAATATTTTACATCAATAAGCTTTAAAAGAATCGTTCAAGTCTGATGACGATTTCTGTTCCAAACACATTCAAGGATGTTATTACATAATAATTACAGTTATAACATCATAATTACGCATACCCTGGTTGAGAATGGAAACTTACCTATTGAGCGTAATGAGACAGCCGCCACCATCGAGCTAAGGGCAAATCACCTAATCACGATACTTCGAACGTAATACAGCTTCAGCAAATTACAGAATATGATATATTCGGTTTATCGTGGTAGTTTAGGTCTTCCCATAATGAAGGCAATGACGGTTAGGAATTGTCAGTTAATTTTGTCAACGGCTTAAAGGGAGAATGAAGGTAGTAATCTTACAAGTACTCATACTCGGTAAATAACGTGGACTGGTAATAGGCTATACGGATTAAACTCCAATACATATTAAAGACATTCACAGACAAGGCAAGTGGGGCAATCAGAAAATGAGTCCAATTTAACGGAGCTGAATGACAAGTGAATACTATACTGAATAGCGTTCTGACCACACAATTTTCCTGTTAAAAACCATGCTCCGATATTCTGCCGTCCCATACAACTTCTATTTCATACTATAAAGGGCACCATTGCACACTGTGTGTCGTGGATATATTTCCTGGCGTTCAACGAGCAGTGTGTATGGTGGAGATATTTCTTGAACGAGCCGTGTGTGCCATGGAAATTTTTCATGGCCTCGAATGTGTGTTGTGGAGATTTTTTTTATCATTAACTGTGCTCAACTACAGAAAGTCAAAATTTGCTTTGTGTTTTAAACCTTTATTAAAAATTCGCAGGTGTATGCCTGTGTTATACTTTTCTTGAACTCAACAAAACGGAAAACACCTTTTTTTAAGTGATAACATATGTGTAGTAAGCCATTTTTATTAATCCTCTTTTGCAATAGTTATTAGTAAACTTTTTTCTCCATACAAAGTTTAAATCATTTCTAGATTATTATTGATTGCGCATAGTCGTTCGTGCGTGGGCGAGTGTGTGCAAAACTTTTAATGTAAATATGCATACGCCAGATCTTTTAAAGTTTTATTTTATTGAAAACAAAATACTAAGTTTAAATAACGTTAGGCATGTATAGAGGGCTTTGCTGCTAACTATGTGCATGTATATCCAAATGAGAAAAAAAATGTTTTTTCAATATAATTATTTTTATGATTATTATTATTATGAATAACAGTAGTACATATATGATGACATGGTGTTTATTTTAAGAGCAGTTGTTTAATTTGTCTGTCTGACTAATAATGGGGTTTTACACACACACAGTGATAATAATGACATGCTATTATCAGTCGTTTTCCCAATGCCTTCAGCAATGGGGCTTTTCTGGGTTATTTCTGCAATATGTCGTGTGTATTGATGAAAATAAACCAGTGTGACAATGGCAAAGATACAGAGTGGTCCAATTGTTTAATTGTGACTCAGTATTTTTTCAATACATTTGTAACATGGCTTCATTCGCGAAACAGTGGCGATAACGTTATAAATGATTACAGCCCCTGTAGCCATTGCTGCGGCAAACAGGAGTATTATTTGTCTTAATTAGTTTCATTATAAACAATAACTACGCACAGTGATCCAGTTTGTTTCTGGATTAATTTTTTTTTTTCAAATCACGCTGTAGGATATGATCATCTCATTATGAGTGGTTTAAGAAAACCTACCCATTTGGAAATGTGGAAGCTGTAGTGAGATGGGCGAAACAAAATGCTATCGATTCCTGATAAAACCAGTGTTAAATTATTGGTGATGTGATGCCAGTATACGAGTTCTGATCTTGATGTAGCGATGAAAGAAATATTCACCTGTGAGTTTACAGCTTTATGATGTAGCTCTTGAAAATTGAACTGTAAAATAAAGAGGGGATATGACATTCGAATTGTCATTAAATAGTTTGTTGACTGATTCACAATGTACAGCCGACAGATACACTCATAGAAAATATGGTTCTTTGAGGGTTCTTTAGAAAAGAGGATGGTTTTAAATGGAACCAGGTAGGTTCTAAATGGAACCATAGGGACAAAAACGGTTCTTTGATATAATAAGATAGGGAGAAATACATGGAACAGTTGCTGTGAGGGTTCCATACAGAACCAAAAAGGGTTCCACCAACTGAAGAACCGTAAAGGGTTCCATTAGAGCCATATTTTCTGTGAAGTTTATTACAATAAACGTAACTTTATTTTAGTCATTGTATGGGTTAAACGCGATGTTATGATTGTTTGCTTTTTTGGCTGGGGTTTAATGCCTTAAATAAGTTTATTTCACTCACGTGGCGGTGTACCAGCAATGGATGACGAAAACCATCCCCGACACAGCTGGCAACAAACAAAGACATCACAGGACAAATACGCGACACTTAAAGGACATAACATGATCACATGTCTCTGTAATGTCATAATATGTCATATGTGATGACACCAATAACAGATATTTATTAGGTCATTGTATGACCATACTATAATTCCACAAAGTGTACAATATGTGCCGCTATTTTATGGGTTATAGAAATTCGCTATGTTCAAAACATTTTGACAATGTCGACCGTATGTCGACACTACACAACAGAAGATTCCAAACATAGTCAGATTGATTTGTTGGTGATTAAACTTAGTACACATTTTGACATCGTTTTCGACTTGAAAACGAACTTCTTAGATGAATATGGAACCCCTACAGCCTACCTCTGATGAATCCAGGAAGATCAATTGTTGCCGAATGACAACTGCTAAGAATATGGCCACTTATTCCGTCATGTTTGTGATTGGACTTGATTTTGTGACTTGGCCAGGAAGATCACCGATTGTCGATAGAGTCAGGAATGCTACTGGGTGGTGAAAAGGCTTGATACAATATCAGAAACGCGTTTAGCTTGTTATTGTTGTTATATGGACTTATTTTATGTTGCCAATGACATATTAAACTATATCCAGACAAATGAAAAAGAAGGGTAGAGAGGATTATTTAAAGCGAACTGCAGAATTCAAAACGACTGAATATATCCCAGACAATGTACAGGGAATGATTAAGATTTGAGCTAACAGTTATAATTGAGGAAGTCCTCTTTGTTTTCGGTCTAATGCTTGCTGGCGTAAGACCACCATTATTTACTTGCGTTTTTTCAGCCTCAAATAAAGTTATTAATAAAATTAGTATGTTGTTTTGTTTTATTTGTTCTGGCTGTGAAATTTGTTTTCGATGAAGTATTTGGTATTGATGTAAAGTAATTGAGTGGAGGTTTCTGTTCAGTGTAATATTATAGCCTAAATATGTCACATTTGGTGTACTTATCACCAGTTGATGGATGGGGTGATTGGGATGTTTTTTACATTCTGAAGGTAGTTTGACAGATGGGGTGATTGGGATGTTGTTTACATTCTGAAGGTAGTTTGACAGCCTCCAGGACTTCTAACTCAAAATTTCATCTGTCATCCCCTGTCTAGATTTAAACATGGAACTCCAAAAGGACCGATTAAGGTATGTACCAGGCGTTTTCGCCCAACGAAAGTTTGGGAGGGAGCTGTTGGGCCAAACGTTAATATAACGGCTTATGACAAATTAATGGTGGTCTTGCACCATTCTGAAGGTGCATCGGTATAGCATCGCGTCCATTAAGACGGCTTCGTTATTTCGGTTAACGTCCAAAACTTCATCTTTAATGGTTAAAATAAGTAGTGCGCACGACATCTTAACTCGTGGGAATGCATTACAGTTTACTAAAATCGTGCACATGACATGCATGTATTAGGTCGTGGGAAGGCGTTATTAAAGTCGTGGCAACGCGTTTAAGAGAGTCTTTTCCATTTATTTACCATGTCCCTTTACGGTTTCCTATTAATATCTCGTAGTTGTTCGTGCTTTATTTTCTTTTCCATATTAGATTGTAAAAAAACAGAGAGAGTTGTTTTGTATGTGATATGACGGATTTACAACGCGTTAACGTCAAAATTGTCTCTTTTCAACAAGTCAGTGTTTTACTCCGGAGCCAACCAGTCCTGAATCTTTCCCGTTTGCTTTAAATCAGTCTGTGTCTAAGTTGTTCTAGGGAATTGTTTGTCAGGAGCTGTTGTTTTACAATAGGACATGTGAACGTTAACTCGGATTATCTTCCTCAGATCGTAATTACTTATTTTTACGGTAGATTGCATTTTTTTATTCAGCGGAACCCAACCCTATGTTTTTATCCCCTGTTCGGTGCCGACTTTGACCGAGAAGGAGTGAGACAAGCTTCATATAGACCCGTGTTTCAAACAGTGCATTTTGTGCAAACTTAGCCATGATTGGGCTGCACAAAGTGCATAATAGAACGGCGATTGGGGAACGTTAACATTACCCCTCCTGGAGTAATAGTCTTTCGTTCAATGTCATCAAAAAGAGTAACTTGTCTCACATACTATTAGTACTCACCTAAAGATAAAATTGATACCACTGTCGGGTACAAGTCAGTGTTTTAGGAGCTAACTTAGCCAGATAGAAGTAACAAGGCACTGAAGTACCCTGTATTGTATAAGATGCTAGTATATACTATCACACCCCATTACATATCGGAACACATGGCGCCAAATATTTAATAACATTATCAGCTCTAAAGTGGGACCGCTGGCGTAAGACACTCAAAATAATATGGTTCTTTCGAGCGTAGTTGTCTATTAACACAAATCACACGTCCGGAGGGCTTTCTGAAAACATAGTGTAATACCATATAACTGATGGCTGCAGTTTTACGGATTCCTGTTGTTATTCCAGCTCTCTTCTTAATAGATGTTTTGTAATCTAACAGTAAGATAAACAGGGCCAAATGTTTTAACCAATAAATGCTCCTTACCAAAATCAGAACTACTGATTATAGAAAAAGTAGAAGAGGAAAGTTAAGACATTTATTGAATATCAGATAACATGTGACTGAAATAGTTGTTTTTGATTAGATCAAATGAAACATAAAAGTCCATAATTAATGGATACTTCCGTTTTTATTACATTTCTGTTATATAATACACACACAGACAGACTGCTCTCATAAGACATGAGAGAAGAAACCTACATGGATGGCCACAGCTTGTTGTTTCGAGTCTGTGGATGTCATGAAAAATCATCCAGTTCCGACAATGGTTATTGTTTTAAGACATTAGTAACCCTTCTCTCATTATCTACATTGGATTATAGAATACTTTTTTTTTCTGAAAATCGCATTATTTGATTGAGAAGTGTTTTAGACCTTTTTTTAATAAGAGAGATCCCAAGTTCCGTTCTGATAAGATGTTGATCCTTGTACAGCATCGCTGCCATGGAGTGCTGTCTGTTATAACCAAAATATTTTACAATAACAGCATATGGAAGTCAAACAGACATTGTTTACATGCAAGTTAATAAATATATTATGTAGGTAGATAAATGAATATCTCATTAGGTAGGGAGATCAAGCAAATAGTCACGGTATGGAATTCAATAAATAACCCAGGTATGGAGGTCAATCAATATCCCATTATGAAGGTCAATCGATATCCCATTATGTAGGTCAATCAATATCCCGTTATGGAGGTCAATAAACAGTATATGGAGGTCAAAGAATATCCAATGTAGGGAGATTGATAAATATCCCAAACATTGAGTGTTTATTCGTTGATACTAAAAGATAATGGTCAATTAAAGCTTAATTCGGTGAGCCGGAAATGAATTTGGCCCTTGGTGCTTATTTAGCTGCCAATGTTGATCTTTAGAGAATGATCAGTTAAGGGAGAAATGGAAAAGATATCCACATGGAGAGGTTTATTTCCTGACAATCTACCTGTTTAAACCCAGACTGTCTGAGGGAGTGTGCAGGGAATATATGGCTTTCTAAAAATAATACTTGTCCATTACTTAAATCATCAGCCTCTGTTTGAAGACAGCATGAGTGCAGTCATGATATATTTACTCAGTACTTGATAAGAAACAGAAGTTTTGTTGTCAAATATTGCATAATGTAATTATTGTTTGTTTTATTATCAAATGTTGCATGTTTTAAATGTGTATGTTTTTTTGTCAAATTTTGCATGTTTTAATTGGGTGTGTATTATTGTAAAATAGTAAATGTTTTAATTGGGTATTTGTGTTATTGTCAAATATTGCATGTTTTAATTGTGTCACAACAAAACTGTCCTTCTGAACGGTAATAAATAGAAAACTATCAATCTTTAATAACAAAAGTGGGATTAATTATTATCAGTAAATATACTGAACTAGAATCGCAAGAAGAATCGCGTAGCAAGAATTCCACTCTAAATAATAATCCACAAATGCTAAAACATCTAACAGTACTTACAGTGTTATGTTAGTGTCAGCGATATTTTAGCATAGGGAAAACATCGAGATTTAATTTTAAACGAGTTTACATGTAATCATGTACTCAGATGATGTGCTAAGATCCAATTCCTAAAACCCTTTTCTCCTTGTCAAGAAGTAAACCAGACCCTGGGAAAATATGGGAGGATGTGAAGTGTCAGAAAGAAACAGTAAGCGATCTGCTTTCAGATCAGTCTACATCGACTTCGTGCTACAGGACATCTCTTTACATATCATCAGTTATTCAGGTGTAATACATCATAACTAGAACTAAAACATAGTTCTACATAGTCATCAAAAGGTAAGTCAAACCAGTGTCATTATATTTTTTGTCTTTCATCTTCGATATTAGAATATATTTTAATGTGAGTATTTTATTTATTAGCAGACTTGTTAGCCTGATTGAAACATAAACGGATAACCCAAAGGAAGCACCTAGAAGATAAAATGTTCTGATCTTAATTGACAAGCTTTCTCCAAAAACAGGTTTGCTTTTGTTTAGCTCTGGCCTTTTAGTTATTACAAGTGACTTCAAGGACTTCCTTGTGATTGACCTGTCCTTTCCTTTGTTCGTTGCAAGTGACTCAGGAGATGGTTTCATTCACCCAGAGGTATCACACGCCGCCTTGTGATTGACCTGTCCTGTCCTTTGCTCCTTGCAAGTGACTTATAGGATGGTTTCTATCACCCAGTGGCATGGTACGTTGTCTATTGATTGTTATGTCCCGTCCGCGTTCGTTACATGTGAAATCGAGGATTGTTTCCTACCCCAGTGAGATGGCGCGCTCTCATGTGAGTGGAATAGCATTAAAGTGCGACAGAAAACCCTAATCAGTTTTTTCGCCAGGTTTGTCTTTTGAGACAAAGAATTCAGGTACATGATATCAGTCACTCAATAAAAGATACAAACCCTCGTATCAAGACTTCTATTGCTGTTATCTTTCCTCCTGGATAAAGTCAGGTCGATTTATAAGAGAATACCATATTTATGTTAAATTAAGATGTTAAAACATCTTTTAAACAGAGAGCTGGAATAACAATAAGGACCCTTAAAATTGCCACCATCAGTTATATGGTATTGCCAAATATTTCAGAATGCCCCCCGGAAGACTGATTTGTGACGGGTTTAATAGACTAAGTAACCAGGAAGAACCATGCTATTTTGAGTGTCTTATGCCGGCGGTGCCTCTTTAAAGGTGATAATGAGACTCACGATTTGGTTTTACGTGTCCCAAACGGCGTATCTGGTAATATGCAAGCTGCCTAAGAAACACTGTATGCTTCAAGCCATTGCGTTTTCTTGCTACTAATTGGTTTCATTTGTTGATAATAGAAGATTATCCTCGACATCGGTTACTAAGTTCTTTTTTTATGTAGCGACTATTATGTTTAAAAACAAATTCCGCTTTTCTATGTCATTTAACTTTTTTGGAGGAAGGTGGATAAATGAACTGAAAATAAAAGCAAAAACCAATATATGCATATTATCTTTCCGTACATGTATAGAGAGATGGTACTTGTCGTTTAATCCTCATTTCCAAGCTACGCAATACAATCTCTATCGTGGACACGTAAATTTATATACAATAAAATTGTCCGGATAGTGTTGACTCCACTTTTGCTTCTGTTGTATCATGGGCCAAAGTACCTCACGTATTTGTCAGGTAATCAACTAACACACTGGACCAGTCTGTGTTCATTAAATGGGAAACCCAGAATCCTACCGACTGTAACAAATCCTCTAGACAACCATTGAGTTCGCTGTATTGACTCTTTTACTACCATTGTCTAATCACAGTGTCGATCTGTATGTAGAGCTTTATTTGAACTGATTCTAGTAGTGAACATGCCCGCTCTCCAGCTTAACCCATATTAAAGATAATTATCTTTTGCGGGTAAGTGTTTATACCCCATGACAATCTGTTTAGTTTTTCCTTTTTTTTAGCAAACATAAAATGAATATCTCATTCCGTTTCGTTTCGTTTCGTTTGATTGGTGTTTAACGTCGTACTCAAGGGTATTCCATCTCATTCCGAATACTGTTCTTATACAATTTTGGTGCCAACAGCAAACTAATTGTTTTTTATTGAAAATTCAACATTTTATCCTCATTGTGCTTGTATGTATTGTTGATATAAATGTAAGTAAATACATTCTGTTTATACCAGCACTTTGGCTAAGGTTTGATAGTTTTGTATAGTTTGATAGGTATGTTATTTAGTTCCCTAAACGGTTACATGGAAAGCACCCTCCATGTCGCTGATTACAATCACAAGTTAAATCCCAAACACGCTTACTTAAATTCAATAACGGTTACAAAGTGATTAGGACTTCTGTGTCTATAGCCTAATAGCTTTTTAGCCATTCATAAAAGATAGAAATAAGTATATATATTTACTACATATAGGTGTTGTAGTGAGATCAGGCTACATTGAAGAAAGGAGTAGGACAAAGTTGAAAGTTCCAAATTATATTTAACCAAAGTTCACAAATGATAACGACGAATAATTCACTGCAAAAAATCAGGCAAAGTAATCAGGAACATAATCAGGAAAAGGCAGAATATAAGTTAAATCAAATAATAGTTTTGCACAGAAGATTGGGCTGGCCGCATAGCCATAGCTTCAGTTCATAATGGTAGTAGTAATTGCTTTCCCAAACCAGTTTGGCAAGTTGAGTTAGTGTTCTTTATCTAGATATTGGATGAGAGAGCCAGTGCAAGAGTGACCTGACAATCTGGGTATAAAGCTTATTTATACTCAAGGCAAACCCAAACTAATCGATAAACAATATCACATTTATGGTGTCATGAATCAGGAAATAAAGTCAAGAATATTCGTCCAAAATATAATAAACATCACAACATTTATTTTAAGTTTCAAAAGTCAAACTAAAGTTATTTTGCATAAAACTCAAGTTTAAGTGTAGGAGTCCTTTTTAGTTTTTCAGTCCATCATAATGAAATGTTCGTGAACCTTTCATGACAGGTGTACTGTACTGATATAATATTGATATGCATCAGCCTGTCTGTAATTTATTGTTTCTACTGTACAGAGTATGTGAATTCCAGGTACTTCACAACACAGCCGGTCAATTTCGATTGTCACAAACACTGACGAAAAGTAACCAATCCCATCTAGACATCTATAATTATGACTTTATTAAGGCATTAGTTTTGGTGGTTTATAGTCTAATTATTCGGATTCTTGTCAGGTTTCTTTGTTTCCCGTCTGGTTTACTGATCCCAAGTCAAATTTTCTGGTCTCCTGCTTTCCTGCCATGTTTTTTGTCTCCTTTACGGTTTCCTGGTCCCTTGCCATATTGTCTGGACTCCGACCTGGTTCCGTGGGCTGCTGCCAGGTTTATTGGCCTTCTATCTGGTTTCCTGGTCTCCTGTTAGGATTACGAGGCCGAGGTTATAAAAGTCGTTAAGCAGTACAGGACGAAAACCGAGGTTATAAAAACAATTATGAACGATTTCTGACTATGCTCAAGACCGTAGTCAACTGGACTGCAGAATTGTTTCAATAAGTAGATAGCTGCAAATGACATTTAACATACCTTTTTGGATTTGATTTTGAAAATAAGAAGTTAATAATTGTCGAAACATTTTAACAGTGACAAACAAAATCACCTCGAAGCAGCCGGCAAAATCAGCATAGTGCATTTTCTCCTTCATTGACCAAAGAGCTCCACAACAGCGTGCTCAAGTGTTGGAATCAGAGCACAACTCAGGAGCACGATCTCGAGAGTGAGCACATACTCGGGAGTTTAGTATTCTCAAGAGTTTATAACATTGGCCCCTTGTCTCCTATTTCGTTTCCCGGTCCATTTCCAGGTTTCCTGGTTTTCTGTTCAATTGCCAGGTTTCCAGAACTCCTGCATCGTTCCCAGTCAGGTTTTCTGGTCTCATGTTTGGTTGCCTGTCAGGATTTCTTTTTTTCCTGATAACCTGCTTTGTTCGCTGATCGGCTGTCTAGTCTGTTGGCGTCCTGTTTGGTTCGTTGGTGTCCGGCCTGGTTGGATTCTCCCTTGTCCGGTCCCATTTTCTATTGTCTGATTTGCTGCTCCGCTTTCCAGTCCTTCCTATCTTGCCTGGTTCGCTAGTCCTCTAACAGGTTCGTTGTTCTCTTGTCCGGTTCGCTGTTCCTTTGCCCAGTTTGTCGTCCTCTTATCTTTCTGTAGCCCCATGTCTGGTCTGTTGTTCTCTTGACTGATTCGCTTTCTCCTGGCACCGTTCTGTTGTTCTTTCGTTTAGTCCGCTGTTCTCTTGTCTGGTTCCCTGGTCCCCTGTTCGGTCTGGTCCACAGGTATCCCATATGCACATTTGTATGATGCATCATGACAGGGGTGTGGGGTGTAGTGAGGATAACATTGTTGGCCGGTGAATTGATTGATTGATTATACCCCATGACAAACTGTTTAGTTTTTACTTTTTTTTTAGCGAACATAAAATGAATATCTCATTCCGTTTCGTTTCGTTTCGTTTGATTGGTGTTTA
>JAVFBW010142620.1:0-12818 GCA_034783835.1 Mopalia ciliata | reverse complement strand
AATACAGACACCACAAACAGATCGGCTTCCTGTTCCCTTTTAGCTCTGAGAGCACCAGGGCAACATGAAGCTCCCTCAAACCGCCCACTGACTTGAAACACAGAGTCCTTAACCCGAGAGCAGAGAGGGTACAAACAAGCATACAGGCTTCACAATCATTATTTTGAGTACCTGTGATTTGAAGATAAACCATAAAATGACAGTTAATATATCAGACATTAAGTTAGTTTCACATGTGATAGTTTTATTTTGCTAACCTGCAGTATTCATTATAGGTGAGAACATAACACTTGTCTTCTATACACGCCACACTGTTTTCATCACGGTGCTTAGAAGCAAACACCTCCGTTTCCATGTGATTAGGCCGACGCCCACTTTCTGTGTGTTCAGGGCGGTAATACCAGAGTAAACTTAACATCATTTCACCTACAATTATATGTTATATCATTTTAGCAACAAAAATTAATGTATTTAGTTTAAAAATTAAACACATAACCCACAAAAAAGCTTCTTATATATTAAACACATAACCCCCCAAAATGCTTCCTATGTAATTTTGTGGCAACTTGGGTTTGCCCATTTGGTTAGCAATGTTTAAAACTTTGTTGGTAATCTGAGGATGACAAAGAATAAACTCCCAGTGGCAAAGAAACTTCACTTTTATACGGAAGGAAAATTCCATTCAATACATCCTTTCTCAAAGAGCGGCTAGGTTCTGTTTCCCTACCATACCGGATAACTTTCCATTTTATACAGAAGAAACTTATCTTTTTTATATAGAAGGAAATTTATCTTTTTATATAAAAGGAAACTTATCTTTTTATACAGAAGGAAACTACTCTTTTTGTACAGAAGGAAATTTCTCTTTATTCAGAAGAATTTAATTCTATACAGAACAGACTTTCTTTTTTGAGGCAAATTACACCTGAGGACAATACAGGCATATGCTTCAAAACGTTGTGTTCTGTCACAAAACAAGAAGTGGTTATCCAGAAATTGTATGTTACCCCTCTTCTTAATGTTGTCCAAAACTTAGAGCAGACTTTCTTTAATATAGATGAAAGCTTCCCTTTAATACAGAACTTTTTTTTTAATACAGAAGATCTTCCACTTTGTACAGAAGGAAACCATCTTAATACAGAAACACTTCACTTTTATACAGAAGTAAACTGCTCTTTTATACATGATATTTTCCATTTTATACACTTCCTTTTTATACTTTTGTCTGTACACAAGAACATTTTAGACAAAAGGAAACGCTCATTTATACAAGAAAAAGTAATGTGTTTTTTCCCTTTAATATACATGGAAGATTCCCTTTTATACATAAGGCCTTGACTTTTATACAGAAAAGCTATTTTTTTTATACAAAAGAACTTCTCTTTTTGTTTAATACCGGAGAAATTTTCTTTTATACAGAAGGAAACTGATCTTTACATAAAAGAATTTCATTTTGCAAAGAAGGAAACTTATCTTTTATACAGAAGGTAAATTCATTTTATTTACAGAAGGAAATTTCTCCTTATACTGAAGAATTTCCTCTTTATACAGAAAGAAACTTCTCCTTATACCGAAGAATTTCACCTTTATACAGAAGGAAATTTCACTTTTATACAGAAAGAAACTTTTCATTATACTGAAGAATTTCAACTTTATAAAGGACGAAATTTTCACTTTTATACAGTATAACATCCCTTTTATGCAAAACTATTATAATATACAGATGACCTTTTATTTTACACAGAAGGAAACTTCCCTTCTACAGAAAAGAAGTTCTCTTTCATACCTATTGTTGAAACATTGCCATGAACCAGTTTTGGGCACTGTTAAATTAACATTACAGTCTGAACAATTTGAATACTGCCTTGGATTATATTGCAAGGATATTTAAATTTCCTTACAGGGTTAAAAATTTTTATGAAACAAAAAAAAAAAACAAAAAAAAATTATCTGGTGTAGAATAATTAGTTTGTTACCATCATCTGTATTTTCCCAGAGGTTGGTGACCTTGGCTACATACGGTACATCAGATCTCCTGGGACCAGCACACAATAATACACAGTCTCCAGTGCTAACAATATCACCATCAATGTGTTCCATGGAAGAATAACATGGCCTCTCTACAGCAGGTACCTCACTCTGAAATAACATACATATAGCAAACAAATGGTAGTGATGTTTGTCGGAGGAAATCTAACAATTGATCTTCAAGCTGTATGCCATAAGCGACAGTGGCATAATGACTAAAACAGTGATGTAACAAAAAAGAGGCAGAAAAAGGTATTTGTAATGTAAGTACAGAAAACTAAATGCCAGTTTTTTAAAATTGTGAAATTTAATGAAGGCACTTGTAAAAAGTAAATATAAAAAAGGAAAATTTGAACAAGCCACCTTATCAAGATAACAATGACTTAACAAGATTTTGATAAAATGTACTCACAGGTGAGAAAACTTTCTTGTTTTCAGGTGTTCCAATCCATGACCACCCATGACTGTTATTTCTTCGCTTGATCTTATTGCCACTGTCTTCCTTCTTAATGGTTATTTTGTCTTTTTTCAACAAAATATCTGCTTTAATCAACACTACTTCACATTCTTTGGGACATTTCACTGGCTGATCTTTCTTGGTGTCTTTTCCCGTATTTGTTTCTGGCAGTTTACCTTTAGGAGAAGGCAACTTTGGGGCAAGCTTCTTAACACTACTTTTATCTGGTATTTTCTTCTTTTTTTCAGGTTTTTTGTCTGTCTTCCTTTTGACATTTTTCGTCTTTTTCAATTCTTTCTTTTTAAGTTTTTCTTTCTCTGATGAATTACTACCTAGCTTTTTAGTTTTATTTGGCTTAGTTTTTACGGCTGAATCTGACTTTTTCTTAATGCTCTTTACAGATAGAGGTCCAACTTTCTTTCCTTGCTCTGGAATTTGTTTTGGGGTTTGTGATTTTTGGCTACAGAGTGTTTCTTGCAGCAATGCTGGTTTTGTTAATGGAAACACCACGGAGGTGCCTGTGTCTCGTGGTATGGGACTAGACAGAACTGTTGGAGTGATCGGTTCCAGTTTGACCGGTCCAGTATCTGATGGATCTTCGCTCTGTCTTAGAAACGGATGGTCAGTAACGTGGGGATTATGGATGAGCACTTTAACCTCACCCTGTGGACACTGTACAGGGAGAGGGTGTGGTACCAGACATGAGGGTTCTGTTAGTGGCTGGAGCAAAGAGCTGCTACCTGTATAAAAGTTGTTGTGTACATATCCTGTGAACAAAAAACACAGAATTGGAATATTTTGTTGTTCAAAGAGGGAGTCTCAGGTTGAATCTTGAACTCAACTTCAAAAAGCCACTTAAAGAAGAAATTAGAATTGTTAGACTCAAGTAGTTAAAGTGATATTGTTTGTTTTGGGTTTTATGGTCACTAAGGTTTATTTCACACATATGGAAGCCTCCTAGACCAATGGGTGATGGTTATCCTCCTCAACGCCACTGGCAACAAAGACAGACCAATCAGAAAACAGATTAGCTTCCTTTTGTACCTTAACTCCTGAGAGCACCGGGAAGCTCTCTACCAACTACATCTAGTAAATTAGTTAAATAATTACACGTATTTCCTTTATATTGACAAATATGGTCTATTTTGCTTCCTGATTTGAATATACTTTTTAAGTACATGTATTCAGCTTATTTATTAGGATCGTCATAATGAAAATTAACAATTTCATTTCAAATAACCCAGCTTTGATTTTTCTGGGACATATTTATTAACCTACCATAATAAGGGGCTGCCAAACTGCATGCATTTCCATGGTTACACGGGACATTCATAGCATGATTGCACGGTACTGTAAAGGCACTGTTATAGGTCTGATGGAATGGCATCATCTGTACGTTACTTAAACTCCCTATACCTCCCAGGGTGTAAGACTGACACTGACCACTTGCTACCCCACTGTGACTCGCTGGGTAGGGGTATCGTGGCAATGGGTTAGCAATATGAGGCGGGTTATTGTGACTTCCACCATACGGCCCACAATCTTCAACGTTTATGTGAATGGGAGACTGGTAAGAATGGCACAAAGTTGGCTCCATACTGGGTGCTTTGTCTATTGTAGGTATGTTGTTGTTGTTGAGCTGCAATGGATCTAGATTTGAAGTGTGAGAATAATCCTTAGCCGAATTATCACAAATCACTTCCCGATCAGTCCACGGAATTTGACTGCTTGTTTGAACTGATTTCATAATTTCCTCTCCCCTCCCTTCAACCCAACGACCAACTTCCTTTTTGGGAGACACATAAACCTGAGTCCTAGCTGCTTCTAAAACCTCAGTCCTAGCTGCCTTCTGAGAACTTGAGGGAAGGGATGTCCAATTAACAGCCATGATGGCTTCTGCATTTAAACTAGCTATACGACGGGCATATTTAGGACCAGACATCTCCAAGTCCAAGTCAGATTCCACAGTTCTCTTCTTTGTTCTAGATTTAACTTTTGCCTTCTCAGTAGGTGAAGGCTTCAAGGAACTCTTTTTGTGGCCCTTTTCTTTGGATTTCTTTACATTCACATCAGGACATTTTGCAGTTTTAGAAACCGGAAGTTTTTTTGCACTTTTTACTTTGTCTGAAAGTTTTCTCTTTATGGGTGAGGATTTTGTTACAGAAGACTCTGAAGAATAGGCTTTCTTCATTGTTTGAGCAGATTTCTTTTCTTTAATTGTACTTAAAGATTTAGCAATTGCACTTAAAGTTTCATCCTCACTAGTGTCTCCTAAGTCGAGTCCTCTTATAGGGCCGGTTTCATGATAAAGAATATTCAGTTTAGCCGCGGCATTGAGACTAGCTTCTCTTTTCGAGGGTAAGACTGTTTTGTTTTGTTTTCCTTTTGTCTTTTTCTGTACAGTAACATTGTCTTTGAGCTTTGTTTTCTTAAAATGTTCAGATTTGGAGAATTTAGGGCTTTTTTTAAGTTTCGACTCTGAGCTGAGCTTTTTCGAAATTGGACAGATGTTGTTTTTGTTGTTGTTGCACATATTGAGTCGGAGGTCTCCTGTGCTTAATGCTATCTTATTACCATTACAGTCCGTTCTAAATTGAGACTGATAAATTGGAACACTCTCATCGTAAGTGATAATTTGTTCTGCTGCCCTTCGGCTGCCTATATTATGGAAGTGTTTATACTCAAGAGCTACATATGCTGATTTCAAGTTTGTTCTTGTATTCCCTTTTTTGCTACACACTTTATGTGATCCTCTTTTCGCTAAACTGCATTTTTTTGATGATTTATTCCTCGATACCTGAAATGGCAGAAAAATTAACATTACTGGCAATATACATAAAAATTACCAACTAAAGTAATTATTAACCAAAACAGAATATGTCATTACTGAATAACTTCCACTGTACAAGTCAGCTTACCAGAAGGTATTTCATCCATATCATGAAAGAATGCCTACATTTGTTATAGAGCTAGCAAGCATTCCTTCAAAGTGTAGTAGTAATGGTTTATAGGTATTGACTATGCTTGATAGGCCAGTCAGTCAATAAACTAACCGGAAGACCTCTTGGAATCTTAAGTTAGACCTCACTGAGTTTCAACCCTTGTTAGCCTACATGTATAAAAGTTTAGCAGCTCCATGGGTGAAGGAATTCACCCTCAATGACACTGGTAACAAATATTAAATACAAGACGCATGGGTTAAAATCACAAAGCAAATTTACATTGCAATAATGTTCCCACCAACCACATGAAATGTGGCCATTAGCATGATTAATGGTGAGAAATAATCAGCTATTATCACCTGTATTAATTAATAACCCTTATTTTAATATTAGTAAACTACTAATAACACTTCTGACATCTGAATTTGAATAACATATTATAAACGCATTATTACGTTGGAAAACCCGAGAGGAAACCTCATAAAAACCACCCCCGCGATTGCCGGAGTCACAACATGTGACTCGCTCATATGTCTGATGGTGGAAAGGCGGAATCGGACCCATGACCGGTAATTCAAAGCATGTTCAGTTCAGGAAGTGCACTCGCTACCAGCGAGCCACGGCCACAGGCCCTTAAACAAGCAGCACAAATCATTATTTGTGTACAAAGAAAGTGACAATTTCACACACAGGTAATTTTTACTTAGTAAAGAAAAAATCATAAAATGATTTCTCAGCCTACCTACCTAACTACATTGTTATTTATACTTTTATTACTGGAAACAAATAAATGGTTGTGGATGGTCTAGCATGCAGCATTTCATTTGTCTTCCTTGTTGGCGCAATATTTTACACACTGAGTTTTCTCCGAATAGATATTGTATACAATAATTCAGCCTTCATTGTCAGCTTGTCTATTAACAATACATTTTCTCAAAGGAACATATAAAGCTACCTACATATATTGCACATATGTCTTTTCAACACTATACACTGTATATACAAGTAACATTGTACAGCAAATACTATTTTCTTGAATAACTACATGAATTATGTTGGAAGGGAAATCAGGCATGAATACACCACATTAAGGTGAAGAGCTTCAAGTCAGAGAGCTCTTGCTAGAATCATGTGTCAGAGATTAACGTCTTGTACTCAAGCAGTTTTACCTAGGATTAGAAATCTGGCTGTTTAAAATCCCTATTCTGAAGAATTTTACCTGCCACTTTTTCAATTTCCTACATGTACCTTTACTCTTCTTCAAATTCAAAATTTCTACCTGTCCTTTTAAAAATTTTTTAAGAATTTTTCATCATAATCAAGGGTATTTCACTTATACAATGACAAATTGTCCACTTCACACAGCACCTAGCCTTATTACGGTGGAAAATGGAGAGGAAACCTTGTAAAAACCACCCCCATGATTGCCAGAGCCACAACATGTGACTCGTTCATACACCTGATGGTTGACAGGTGGTGAACAGTACAACCTTGGAACCACAGCCATGGGCATGTGTGAGAGAAAGTTTGGGTATTTAAACTTTCTGACATGTCCTCTTGTGTTTTGTAGCAAAACCTAAAAATTGGTTCTCTTAAAGTATTCTGATACATTAACCTGACATTTAAATTGGCGTATGTTTTGCTGACTTTTTTAATAGGAGTACATAAATGTGCATTTATGAAAAATAATGCCAAATTGCTCTATAATAAAAATACTTCGTTGATGATCAGATTGACAAAAATTCTCAAAATCAATAGCAAAATGCAAATTTAGACAAAAACTGCCAACAACTTAAGAAACCTATATATCGTTCTTCCTAAAAAAAAGTTTGCATAACCATGGGAAACCCCATGTTCTGTAGGCAAGAGTTTTATTCTGAGCTACTGCGCATTACAACCACGGGCTTATTAATCGGATATAAATATAATTACAGCTACACACCCTGGCTTATAAAATTTCGTGTTAAAGTACTGATGTTACATATGCTGAAGGTTATACTCTAGTTTTGACAACTTATTTTACTTTGTAAAGCAGTATTAGTCTATATATGGAGAGATGGTACATGTAGGTACATATGCAATGCTCTCATTGAGTTGGTTGGATACCCCGAACATATCCCTTTTTCGAGGACACTTTACACTTTCATTATAAACTATCACTGTCATTTTACAAGCACAAGTCCTCTCGTACCACAACATCTGATTGGTAGCGTTTAAGTTACCAGGAATCCCATCAAATGTTTGGAAGCTGAGTCCGATTATATGTAAATAATCAACCAAGGGTTGTTATGCAGAGTAGCTCAGAATAAAACTCTTGGCTAGCAAAGTTTTTATATATATTAATTTTGAGTCGTTATAAGTAACCTACAGACATTTTGTAATCAATGAAACAAAGTTATTATAAATATGTAACAAGCAAGATATCCAGTATGGAAGTAAATCCAGGGACAAACTGTATTTCAAAGAAATGTAAATTAATCAATGAAAATATTATCTGCTAAAGAGTCCGATACAGGGGGAAGTTTTGCCTAAACCCGTAGGTTTGTTACATTATTCTTTCTCTTGTGCATGCAATAATGTAAGAAGGAACAGATATTTTAGGCATGGGGGTAAATAGAGACAAATTTTCCTCCCTCCATCATCAAACCATGTACTATTCATGACAGATATAGCAAAGACCATTCCAACATGATAAGTATATTAAACATAAGCTTATTCAGTTCCCTGAAGATGTAATCTCTGCTGAATGGGGCCAGGGTCAAGCTGTCAATTGGGCGAATTCTATCTCTCCTTACACTGGAATGATTCAATGTGTGTAAGCCTTCTGCAGTGATGTTCATGAATGTAAATGGCTTTGCAGTATTGATTTCTCTAGTATTGTATGTATTTCCAGCTTATTCACTTTATTAGATATCCGCCAGCATCTGTCTGCTATCTTGTACACTTACACATGGTACAGTGAGCATGGGTATAGGGTGTGCTAATTACATTGGGTCATACAGCATGGTGTATTGAGGTGTCAGATTAGTGCCCAACTTTGTTAATTAAATCATGTGACATGTCAGATTGACTTTGACTGTTTATAACAGCACAAACCATAACTAGAACCAATGGAAATTTGAAAATTTTCAAACAGTTGGGCCTTACAAATTATGAAATGAGACGACCTGAATTTGTTCCTTCAGATTTCATATCAAAACCAAAAAGTTATTTGTCATCACAATTTCCCATTTTCAAAATAAATTATGCACATTGTGGACGACATGAGTTCTTAAATAAGAGCAGGTCTAATGTAATTTTTCCATAGCCTTTAGGTCAGACAGATTATATTAGATTTTCCACTCCTCAAGTCCTTTAGGTATTGTCAATCCACTCATATCATATCTCATATTAAGTCAAAATGTATCTTTTTATACAACTGCAGAGAAAGAAAAATACATCCTCATATTATATTATATATAAATCAAACAAATGAGATCTTTTATCTGTTTTGTAAGATTTGTCATTAGTTTCAAACAAATATATGACAACATGATTGACCTATTCTATGATGGTTAGTTTTGTCAAAAAGATTTATCTAAATTCACCTTTATCTTGGATTCTGGATTACGCCAAAGCCACAGACAGACGCTTGTACTGAGTCAATTAAAGGGGTAAACGCAGGATTGATTTTTGATGGTTTGATTGAGGTTTAACTTATATAATGGCTTAACAGCCTAACATTTGGGTGGAGGAAACCACCCTCTACATCACTATCGACTGATAATGACAGCTTGACAAGACAATCACAAGCTGGAACACAAAGACAATACACAACAGGTCCACTTCATGTCACTCCTTAGTTCTGAAAGCCACAGGAAGCTGCCTCCCAACTGCTCGCTCATCAAAAAGAAAGATGCTGTTTTGCAACTTCTTCACAACAAAAATGAATTTAGATTGGAAAAAAACCTGTGAAAACCAAAAATATTATAATTGTTTAAAATCAATAGCCAAGGCCTTCTAGTATTCTCAGAACAAATATATCACAATTCAAAACTGACAAACTCTTTCAGAAATTCTTTCTACACTGAATAAAGTAATAATACTATGCAAAATACAATGTATATTTGAATGATCAAAACAAAATCAGCTTAGATAATAATAAAAAAACTGTCTCTTGTAATAAACTGTGAATGCTTCATACAATGCTAGATACCCTTACCAGGTGAGGGATTTTCTGCAGTTTAATAATTGAGCCTGCCTGAGTGTATCTAAGAGGTTTCCTTGTCATTAAACCTACAATGTATGTTACATGTAAACACATATGACAGGTATTTCAATTTATGATCTGTCAGCCTTATCGCTTAATAGGGCAGTATTGCCAACTATGTTTCAATTATTTTCATACTCTCTTTACATAGCAAATGAAGGTTTTTTCGTTGGTTTGTTTATTTGATTGGGGTTTAACGACCTACTGTAGGGTATTTCAATTATATGGCGGCAAATTAGAACTTCACACTGTTCCCTGTCTACTCGTGGTGAAAAAACAGAGAGGAAAAACAGCCCTGCAAATGCTGGAGCCACATACAGCTTGCTGCGACTCACTCATATACCTCACTCATATACCTGACGATAAAGTAGGATTAGTAGTGACATGCCAAACCACTTAACCACGGCCCTAAAGGAACATTCATTTCCAACAAAGCATTTTATGCTTGTGTTAGTGTGTTTTGTTAGAGTATGTAGCCATCATATAAGTGAAATTCCCTTTCACAGCATGATCTGTTACATGTAATAACAATTCTCACACAGTAGATAGACATGTTATTGTTTGGTTTGGGTTTACCATAGTAATCAAAGGTATTTCACTTATATGGCAAACAGATTGTACATTTCATAAGTCCCTTGCCTAAATACATAATACAGTGGAAAAATGAGAGCAAACCTAAAACAAAAAAAAACACCTCAAAATTGCCAGAGCAACATCATATGACTCATTAATATACTTGATGGTCGACAGGTAAACTAGATCCCCTGGACAGTACATCGAAGTAGGATTAGACAGCAGACATTCTAAACACTAAGTCACAGACAAAGCATGGCTTCACATTCTCTTGACCTTCTCAGACCTGTGCTGTTTGGGAGATCGGTCATAATGAGGTTTCTCCATGGTTATGCAAACTTAAATGAGGAGGGCAGATTTATAGGTTTCCCAAATTGTTTGCAGTCTTCATCCAAATGTATATGTTACTACTGATTTTGGCCAATTTTGTCATTTGGTAATCAATGAAGATTGTTTTTTAAAGCAATTTTGATTAATATTTCAACAAGGCACATTTATGTTTTTAAAAAATCAGCAAACCAGGGGAAAATTCAGATGTTAGGTTATCTTACAAAACATTACAGGAGCGATTTTAATGTTATGCCAGAAATGACATGGCCTGTTATTTTGTTTCTACAATAACTAGTTATCCATAAAGTACCAGGTACCTCATTTTATCTTTCCTTTTGTTAGATTTAAAAACAAAAATTAAACTGCAGTCAAAATTCACACATATTACAAAACACTTTTTCATACATTTCAAATAAGTTAGTGTATGATGATTTTAAAATAAAACCAAAAAGCCAGTTATTCCGATACTTAAGAAATTTATTATCATGTAAGCTTATATTAAAATAAATTTGGCTTCATGAAGTTTAAAAAAAAAAAAAATAATGTTATTTATTTACTTGTATTTACATGTAGCCTATTTATTTATTTATTATTTTTGTAGAAAAACGGGTCACTCACTTAATAGATTAGGTACATATACTGTTAACAAACCAGTGCTTAACGCGGCCAAATGATTGAAATGTGCATCTGTCTATAACTCCAATCAAAGTAGTCGATATCAGAAACCGTGTGCTATGTACCGTTATCTATGGAACAGTTCTCACTTGTCACCACCCAGAAAAAATGCTTCTAAAATTCAGCATCCCACAAACATTAAATATAAAACAAAGCTCACGTGTCACCTCTTGAAATATCGACTTGAACGTTTCACACGGAACTAAATTAATTTTGAAATCGGTACTTAAATCGCCACGATGTGACATCCGTAGTTTTACAGCGCAATGTGCACACAGTGACGTCACGCGTGTCTGAACATCAATCAACTTGTCTACGTAAAATACCGCAATGGACATAATCATATGCAAGCAAAAAAACGATGCAAAATCCTGACTATGACTGAGAAAATAGAAGAAAATATCGTGGAACAGAAAAAAACTGGCATACTGACCTGCCCCGACCGTTTTGATATTGTCTGTAAATGTTTCTTCTCGCGCTGTTTATTTCCGCATTTTGCAGAGGTCGCCATTGCAGCGCGATTTAGCTGGTAGAGGGCGCTGTTTGCTTTACAGCTTTACACGTGCGCATGCTATCATCTGTACCTCAATAAAGTTGTTTTATCATGACGTGTTTCTTAATTCGTCTCTCAGACATTCCAAAACGTGATGTTTAATGAACGGATGACCGATGTTATCATGTACTGAACACTTTACACATCTGATTGAAGATTGAACCTTTTTTTATTGCATGCTTTCAATCATAATAATTTGTTAACCTTTACCAGTGCCGAATAAAGCAAACCCCACGTGACATATATCACAAAAAAGATAGTTGACATGGATATATATCTCGATACTGCAGTAGAATTGCCATCACATCCAGATAGGCCTACCTTAAGCAGATGAATAGGACAAACATTGATTCCAGCGTGACGGAATCACCATTTAAGTCACATGCACTTAGCCTATTATTTGTTGAAGGCCTAAATATTTTTATTCACACGTTCAGCTGTAGACTTCGTCCTTTTTTTGCTTTTCATTATGTGTTTTTTTTTTATAATGAATACAATACATCTCCCTTATTGTTTATTTTTATCTGATATATATGTGCCACACACTTTATAATTCAGATTTAAAAAAACCAAGTCTTTTTAATAACGTATTTTATTTACTGTCAAACCACGGTCGCCTGGTTTGTAAGTGTTTGAAAATAAAATACGCTATTGAAAAAATAAAAGTTTGTTTTCATCTTAATTGTAAAGTTTGAGACTCATTTTGAGTCAAAAAATAACAATAAGACAAGAAATAAAACATTTACTAAATGTATGGATTTGTCTATAGATCGGGACAAATCTATAGGCCTACATTTAGTAAATGTTTTATTTCTCCAAATGAGTCTCAAACTTCATAATGAAGCTAAAAAACTTATTATTTTTCAATAACATATTTTATTTACTATCAAACACTTACCAGCCAGACGACCATGACCAAACTATATAACATTAGCTGCATGTGATAGTTTATGGTTCGTAGGCCTACGGTTTTGGAAAGCCATGAAAGTCAACATATACGAACCATGTTTT
>JAVFBW010142609.1:0-12819 GCA_034783835.1 Mopalia ciliata | reverse complement strand
ATCTTTTAAAGAGCGTACAGAAAATATTGTTCAAACGATTTGTTTTTTAAAAAATCAATCAAACCAAACCAACACAGTGTGTCAAACACACGCCCAGAATCCTACCTGATTTCCACTTCAACCTTTGCCTTTTCTTTGATGAAAAATAATTCTCTGACAATATCATCTTTTGGGAAATTCGTGAGGAAAGTGTCTTGGTCGGTTAGCTCACGAAGACTCGAGAAGTATGGAGACCCCATAAATAATAAATTCGATGAATCTGCCATTTGAATAAATTGACCTAATAAAAGACAAATCAATGAATTAATAAAGAAAATATAAAACTCCCAAATATGGTTGCTCACTTATACACCAATGCAAAGAATATATGAAGAGATAGCCAAATATACATGTAAAAATATCTTGGGCGAGAGAAAATAGTGTATCCTTCGTACGAATGCGTATGAAAACGGCCCCTCTCATTCCAGATTTTAAGTTTAAAAACATCATGACACTAAACATTTGTCAAATCGAAGGAACAAAACTGAAATATCGTCACAGAAATAGTTTGCACTTTCAATGCACAGACCTAATAGAAATCGTCCTCTTAGACTGAGAGTCTCGGAGCATAACTACAAATCCCTATAACTCATGCGCGTTTGAAGTTTAGACATATTGCTTTTAACGGACACACATTTGCTTTACTATGGTGTCAATCTGAGGTGATCTCAATCCCTACTAGTGGCCGGTCGTATCTATCGAAATGGAATACATAGCTTTCACCAAAATAAAGCTTGCACATATAGGATCAAAATGTTACCTGCGTCTAAGTGAACAAATAATAGATAACATATCAATGTACGTGTCTTGCCTTTTAACGTCAATGTGTTGGTACGGCCATTAGGTATTGTCATCAGCGTAAACATTGTTTTCAAATGAAGTACGATTTGCTCGTAGCAAAATTCAACACCTGGGTCAATGAGTTTAAACAATTTCGTTAGTTTGACTTCAAGTATCTGTAAATGTCCAAAAACTTTGACTAATCCGTTGCCACAGCCCTGTATATTCAAATTGTCATTAACGACCAGGTGATATGGAGCTGCCGCTCGTAAGCTGCTATGCGACAGCACTAGTTTTGATAAGTCAGCACCCGAAGAAGCCATTGGACATTCCAATTCTGTACTCGACAATGTGTCGGATGAGGTTTCATCTGACTTTTTACTCAAATCACTCGTTATTATTTCTATTACAGCATATTCTTTGAAACCTTCCGTATGAGCTTCGAAAGATTGGACGGAGAGAATTCTCGCCTGAACGTCTACACCAAATAACCGAACCCCGACTTCTCGTGCCAGACCTTAAAAAAAACAAATTACAAACATTATTTAAAACCTTGTGTTCTTCCTCCAAAGCATTACTGGTCATTGCACTGTGCATATGCATAGTGTGTGAGAGACGAGGGGAGGGGGGCATGCAATTGTCAAACAAAAATATTCTCTCCAAATTTAAAACATAAATTCTTCTAAAAATTTGCGTAATTGAGACATGACAACATGATCATTTATAATGTAAATGCCCGATAATTGAATTTTAGCACCTGATAGTGGCTATTGATCACACGTGACTTTTGGGTCAGTCTCTGTAACACTGCACGAAGAAAGCGTAGGGAAAATCTTAGGGCAGTTGCACATGCGAATCTTGCCTAATTATTAATCGAGTTTAATGAGTATAAAATACACAAAGCCGTTCAATTGAATTCATTTGTTAAATTGTTTCTCCAGCCTGCTACCATATTCCAAGACTAGACGCAACTACCCAGAACGTCATCATTGGTTGTCTCCTGGCCGGTGAATCACAGAATATAGTCGCTATAGACTTTATCATGTCCACTGGAGCACGATTGCCAGGCTCTTCCAACGCTACCAGCAATCCGGCTCAGCAGCTTACACTCAACGTTCTGGTCGACCTAGGGTCACAACAGCAGCCCAAGATCGCTACATCCGGTTACTTCATCTAAGAAACCGGACCATTACAGCAACAGAAATCTCATCAGTTAGAAACCGTCAAAACGGCTTACGAGTCAGACGTCCTTGCATTGGCGTAGTACTGAGACAACAACAAGGTTCCGATGGTGCAACAGATTAAGGGACTGGAACCTGCAGACGCCGGAATTAGAGGTTCGCAAGGAACTGCGTCCTTGAGATCGACAAATTCGGCAGGGGAAGTTTGATGATGTGGGGTGCCATATCTTTCGCCCGAAAAACTCAACTGGTGCACATCCCATACAGAGATGAGGTTTCGACGCCACACATGCTGCCCATAATGGACCTTCGTAGAGAAGTTTTTCAGCACAACAACGCTCGGCCGCACACAGCTTGTGCTACTGTTGAGTTTCCAAATAACCAGAACGTAACAATGTTGCCATGGCCGTCCAAATCACCAGATTTCAATCCAATAGAGCATTTTGGGGATGATTTGGATAGACGCGTGCGCAGTCAATATCCAGCGCCGCAAAATCTGCAAGAACTGCAGCAGGCTCTTAAGCAAGTATGGATAATTCCGCCAAACCGTATTCGTCGGTTGATCATGTCTATGCTGAGACGGGTCCGTGCTGTATTACAGGTTAATGATGGGCACAACAGATATTTACTTTGCATTGACGTCATCTGAGCGCTATGGACTTTAATGTGATAAATGTTGACATTTTAGTGAACTTTAAAATCGGAACAACCAGTGTGATTAATTTCAATGTAATGTGATGCTTATTTCTGTATTTAAAATGATGTTGAAAATTCTTATTTGGATCAAAAGAAAATAATGTTGCGATTCTAGTTAAGCTCAAATGTTGTGAATCTGACAATGTGTACTTCCAACGGTATTTACTCAATGAGTTATTGATGTCCTCCAGCTATCAACCAGTCTTTACAATTTATTTCATGCATGAAACAAGGTGTAGACTTTAGACTGACATTCACTGGGTTATCATTGTCGATTAAACAAACCGACAGAAAACAATAAGCAAACAGTGTGTTTTTATAGCATACTGGACAGCATAAAAAAATCCAAAAATGTCCAAGCTTCCTAACATAATCGCTAATATTGTTTCACTTAACAGAGCATTAACAGTACGTGCAATATAAAATTATAACTGCGCAGGCTTTATCTGACAGCCATTATATTGGATATGGATATGTTTGTCATCCTTCAATTTGACGTGAAACATGACCACTATTGTACGTGATTGTACAACCTTGTCCACAGTCTCTTGCTGGAGTTTGTGAATAATTAAATAATGGCGAATTGGCAAGCAGGTTTAATGTTAACCAGCAGTATACACGATCAATAGATTCAACAAATAAGTTGCTAATCAAAAAAAATATACTTACCCAAAGCTATTTGATAAAGTCCCCGTCCTCGTTTAGAATAAAAATGAAGGATTATTTTTCCATCAACCTCTTCACATCTGAACACAATAGTAGCAGATAATTACTTATGGTGACATAAAATTGAGTTGTGTTAAGCACCGTAGAAAAGATTATTTTATTTATCAACCACTTTACTCAGTCGATATAGTGTGACAAAATGAGTAAATCGTTAGGACAACCCTGCGATTTCATAAGTAGTAGTATTTTAGTTTTGTTTGGCCGAAAACTTTATGTTTGTTCTTTTGAGTGGGGTTTATCGTCGTACTCAAAGGTATTTCACTTATATGAAGACGGATTATCCACTTCACACTGTACACAGCCTTATTACGGTGGAAACCGAGAGGACACCTCGTAAAAACCACACCCGCGATTGCCAAAGCCACAACATGTGACTCAGTCATATACCTGATGGTCGACAGAGGGACTCGATAATGTGAACTGTACAAAATACTTTATGAGTTTGAACAAATCCTAGTTCATAAAATTTTGCAAGTTGAAACCTTTCCGTGAATTGAACTCTCAAAGGCTGGTTAGCGGAGTTTTCAAGGTGGTTGACGTTTATTGGCTTCCAAAAACATTTTATGAACCAGAATCTGTTCTATCTTATAAAGTGTAATCCTAAAATAACACAAATACTGCTGATACATGAGTTCATAACTTGTCTAATCTGATTGAGTCTGTTATTCTCCAATATTTATTTTACAAGCAAATCTCTTTATTCCGTAAGATTAAATTAATTCTATCTTCCGAGTTGATCTGGATGTTTTTTATATTCACCTGAAATGTGGGGGTATCATGCCCTCGTAGGTTGTGGCCAGCAAAGTATGAAGGAAGTCTAAGTTTTTCAGGAATGACACATAATCTCCCCCTAGTGTCCTTAACATATTACTATATCCCCAACTATTAGCATAATGATAGAAGTACTCTCCGTATTTCTCCAGGACCAGTGGCCGCTCCAAACCTGTTAAGTACAACGCTTTATTTGTTATTAACGATTCCTTGCATGTTACGAATTAAACACCCCCAACGTTTTATTGGTTTATATGAATAAAAAATGTCAACTACATTCAGTTTCTATTGAGGACGAATTTGGAAATCCCAAAGGTTGAATGAGAAAACGGATTCAATATCTAACAATTGTAATAAAAAAACTAAGGAAATTTCAGGGTAAGGGGCATGCTATAGTTGGCTACATCGACAATAAGAGTATCTGTACAGATACCACGATGACATATTGTAAGCTACAAGCTGTTCTAAAGGACCTCAGTTACCTAATCAGTTATAATATGATGTAAGAAATAAATATAATATAGTTGTGCTCACTGGATGTTTTTCTCTCCTTTTGGTCTCTGTTTGTGTGAGCGATTAGGGACAAACAAATAAACGACATTAATACACATATATTTGACTTCAATATTAGTCAGCGTCCTTGTGTATTATTTACCATCTATTCTTTCTTGCTATAAGTAGACTGGAGATTCATAAACGTGACTGCTTGACCGATGAAGTAATGCTCCACCTTTAAAACAATACGCTTATAACGATACAGATCTCGGTTTGTGGGTGTATCCGACTTTCGCGTTAGCGACAAAGACCATCATTTATGGAAATAAAAGGGTGTTTAAGTGTTTTGTCGAGGATTATATTTATGAGTTGATTTGAAAACTCGTTTGTCATCATGACACGAATCGTTTGACGTCTGGGATGATATGTGCAGTTAACTCCGAATGACTCGTTTCTACCTACCTGACACTTCTACAGTGGCGGAGAGAAGGCGTTCAGTGAGAACATCCGGGTACTGTTGGAACTGCATGAAATCCGTAGTATCATCACTGCCAGCTTTTTGTCTGTGATAAGATATATTATACATTTCATTTGAGTTAATATTCGAAATTATACAGTTAACTTTCATTCACACACTCATTAGAGTTAATAAGATCATAGGATTGCATGACCCACGCTATGCTCGTAAAAAGCTTTTACAATTATTGTTACCGTGTTTGAGAACGAACACAAAGCTGTGCCGCTCATCAGGTGTGTTTACCTGGCTATATTCTAGCACGGCAGCACATTTGTATACATAGTATAGCTTCGATTGGTCATGGTGACAAAGTGGTGCCATGGAAGTATTTTGACTGTTATGTATGAATATATTCTGGCGTCGGGAAATTTTGTAGACTTGAACACGCTACAATTTGGTGGCTGATTTTCCTAACCATAGTGGGATTTGGAAGCTGTCTGAGAGTGAAAATGTAAGCCTTTTAACGTTATGTTTTTGCCAAGATCTAGAGCCTGTTTAAAAAGGGGTAGGTTTTTAATTCTTAATCTTTCGCACTATCGCCGTGGTAATGATGGGATACGAACAAAAGACCCAGTGGATATATAAGACCCATGGACAAAAGTCTTTCTTACAATGTAATTGGTTTAAGTTGACATTAAGTTGAACTGTTCCCTGTCGTGTAAGTGTTTTGATCTACAGGTTTGAAATGACACAATATAACATCTGTACCGAGTCTTATGCCCCTTGGGCCTTATGTCTCTTGGGTCTTTTTTAATGGACCCGTTAATGATAGCTGAATAACCAATTCGACATTAGAAGCCAACCACAGAAGCATAAATACCAACATACTTACAAAATAGTTTGCCAAATTTCCGCTCCATAATGTTCTAATATCATGGCCTTCAAACACAAATGGATGTGACCAAACTGGAAATATAATCATAGATAAAACTCATTTTAATACACATGTACTTTACGTAGGTAATAAAACTGTTATATATCTGTCCTAATTGTTTTTTTTTTGTTGTCTACGGTTTTTTAACGTTTGTGTTGAATTTTTTCCTTTGTTTTTATAAGGACAGTGTGTGGTTTTTTTGGGGGGGAGGCTGCTTTCTTATACATTTTGGTTCTGTAATCGATACAATAAAATGATATTGTTGATACCAACTCACACATGCCTTTGGGGACTAACTGAATATATATTTAAAATTGAGTTGTTAAACCAATAATATCGAAAGAGTGCATGACATGTGGTTGGCACACAGAGATGTTGGCATCAACCTTAATAAAAGCAGATCTTAAAAACGCTCGCCGTGTTTTGTTTTGACGAACGGATATGCAAACAATCAACAAACATGAAACATCCAGGATTGGCAGTGACCAACGAGGACATTTGTGTTTTTATTGAGTGACAACAGAGAAATACATCAGTTTTTAAAGAATCGCGATAATAAAAATGTTCGGATATAGTACTGGTTGTGGGAAAATAAAGAACAGCCGAAATTGATGGAAATCCTATGTCCTATCTGAATGTTTATCTGGCCGAGTTATTTGTTAACGTTCTAAGGGAAGATGACGAACACGATAAGTCTTTAGAAACCATGAATGAAAATCAGCATTGAGGTGTAGTTGACCGACACTAAATAAAAATTCCAACATTTTGTTAGCTTTTATTTTTTTGTCAATTTGGGTAAATCTCAAATACAATTTAAGGCTATCACATTCCTTTTCCCAAGTGTACCTATTTGAGAACATTCGCGGATTTAGAAGTCGTGTTCAGCACTGAAATGTTTGGACAAGTTTCATGCGCCGATGTTAATGGAATACAATTTGAGAGTGGACAGGATAAGGTCCCAAACTATCCTGTCCACTTTTACAAATCTTCACAAAGTATTTGTAAAAGACAGGCCGGAATATTGCAAATTTTCCGAAAGTTCATGTTATCTGACACCGATCACGACAAAAGACGAGAACCAGGAAGTTATCATTATATGGTACAATCTAACGCTCATGTGACAACATCGATTGGGTAGATTGGAGAAGAGAGCGGCTTCTTGGTTTGCTCATAATGCAGTCACACACAACCCAGCCTGAAAAATAACTATTGTGACATTCGCCAAATCTTATCACATCCTGTATAGTACCAGCACATAAAGATAGTCCAGGATGATAGTTTAACCCGGCAAGTGTTGTCTTTCTCTAAATTTCCTCAGGTTTGTCTTCCCTACACACTTTATCTCTGTTTCCGGTTAAAAATGTCCACCTTTGTTTATAAATTTTTACACCTCTGTTATTTTCTGCTCTGTTAAAAACTATGTACAATATTTCAATTGATTCCCAGTCATGTGGGTATATTTGGTAACGAGTGGGCAGATACCCTGGCAAAACAGGCTCTATCATTTACAGAGGTCAGTGGTCAGCTTTGTACGACCTTATTTTGTAGAGCTATGGCAGAGAGACAGGGATTTATCAGTGAAATGTTGTTTTTACTTTAATGTTAACCCTACAGTACATGTATTCCAGCTTGTGTTTGGGGTACCGCCTTAGGAAATCTCTTTCGACTCCATGCTGTCCGGGCATATCCCGGCGAACTTCTATCTATACAGATTCAAATTACAAGCAACAGGGTTTTACGGTGTTTGTCATGTTGTTAACAGTATCTCTCATTTTGTTTTTACTATCAGAAGTTCAACGATGCCAGATGGCGCACACCATTCAACCGAATGGAGCCGCCAACATTCAATGAACTAACTATAGCTACACAGGACTATTTGACCCCGCACTCAGAACAAATGCGGCTTCCACAGATCTTAGTTTCGAGCACGATCGCGTTCTGACGAAGTTGACGCTATCAAGCACTCCCTGTACCTCAGACGTATTCGTGTACAAAAAACCTTATCTAATTCTTCGTAGGAGATTTATTATTTCTCAAGTTTCCATCTGTTTCTTGTCTTTCGATCCAGTCCAAACGTTCGTGTTCATACAATGAAATCATGCAAGGCTCGTCCCGGTACAGTATGACGTGTATGGAAGTGTCCAAATGTCTTTGTTATGCGTTGTTTATGTACCAAGACTAATTGTTAGATATTGACTCGAATTGAACTCAGTTTGTCTAACACAACATAGTTCTATGGTTTTCCTCTGTATTCTGTGGATTTCAACTTATATATTGTGTTATTAGGGCTTGTAAATATCACTAAAACAAGTAATTCTGTGTAGGCCTACTCTTTTATCCTATTTCTGCTCAATAATTATTGCTTTTCAATTGGCGCCGTGTTCTGTTACGTGGGTGTTGATCACCGTGATGGACGCTTCACACAGACCCAAATCTGTAGGCCTACGTAGGCTACCAATGAGCGCTTATGGATTGCTCTCGTCAGCGAAAATATATATTGGTTTCTGACTAAAACTACTACAACAATTGCATTTATGCCATAAATAGAATGTCAGTTTGCGTGCTGGATATGAAATTTATGAAAAACGGATATACATTTCTATGCATAGTGCTACCCTCGTTTGATAAATTTGATATCTTAGGGTTAATCATAAGAGATACTCTGTTTATTAGTGATCGTTAAATTTTTCCGTGTTTGCCAAAATTTTCGCTTGAAAAGTTTCTAAATATGTCGCCAGACGTACTAATTTGAAGTGTCTGTTTTATTTGTATTCAAGCACAGCACGACGCGTAACAAATCAAAAATATGACGAAGAAAATAAATTCGAAAGACTTTGGGACGTGACAGTTAATACTTTTTTCAAGATTCTTCTGGTTTATTGACGAGCGACTTTTAGGAGCAGATTCTAGCACCGTTTTCCATGAAGGTGCACTGCTGGCTTTATTATCATTTCTTCTAAGCAAAACATCACGTGACGTTAAAGATAACACGTTGACTGACTGCCTGTACATAACAAGTAACGCGAGAAGGTATGAGAAAAGCCAATCGTGCATCTAACTCAGTAGGTGTATAATAAATAGATTATTGGCTTATATGGCTCTATAATATGTATTCAGCGTTTCCGGCTGCGCCAGGGCTTGTCCTTACGTAGCCATACAATTCAATAACCTATAAATAGTATACTCATGGTCCGAGTTTGTATGGTACAGGAGATACCTTTGATAAAAATGTTTATAGGTTTAAAGTCTGTCCTGTCAAATCTCAGACATTTAGAGGCGTGAAATTCTCATAATGTTTGTTTACATGACGTTCATACCGAGAACCGGATGACAGTGTATAGTTTGCTGTGGATATATTCCATACACGTGTGGAATGTTCAAGCGATATAGCGGCATTGACATAGCATCCATGCACACGGAATATTCAATTTTAGCAAACAAAGAGAATAACTGCTGAGAGACGTGGCATGGCATTATGCAGAATTATCGAGCAACCTTAAGACAATGGTTCTGTAATGGGCTGCTGTATGTTTAGGCATATAATTGTTTAAATAGACAGACTTAAACGAGAAAGGACACCGGGCTGTGATGTGTGTGTGTGTAATGTGCTGTTTAAAATTATAGAAGAAGGTAAAAATATAGACTATATCTATTATAAGTAGCTTAAGCTGTATTCTCTCTTCGTATTGGTAAAGACAGTTCGATCAGTGGTTTTTACATGCCATACAGAATTTGCTTCAGTACAATTATTATAAAGTATTGATTTGTTGATGATAATCACAGTAAAATCAGTTTCCCTGTTAAATATCCTTCTTGTAGTTATTGCTTAGACTTTGCAAACAAATGTCCACCACATAATCTAATGAGCATACTCTTCATTTCATCCAAAACGGTTTTATCGATTATCTAAACAAACAAAACGATATACAGCTTCGTCGTACTCGACGTAATTGGTTTGATTTCCACATACCCTTCTTCAGATCCAACCTCTCTTACCATCTGTATAGATCCATAGGTCCTAGAGAATGGAATAATTTACCTATTGAACTACGCAGCATAACATCTGTTTCTCTGTTTAAATTCAAAATGAAAACTCTTCTAAATGTATACCTCAGTGCTGAGAATGACGACTGAATTATTGCCACATTTTATATTTTATGTTATTCTTGTCTTTATTTTATGTTAAAAATGTGACTTAAAAAAAATATTTCTTGTACGTATATTCGCTATTGTAACCAAAATCAAGTATAACAGCTCTATTTATATAAACTGTATATTATTACGGGATAGAACAAGCCCTTAAGTGCTTTATTCCCGCAATAAATCTGTTCTGTTCACTAACAAAAAAATGTTCTAAATTATTATTTATGGTGAATAAATCAAATGAAATGACCAAACTGGGGGTTATATGATATAACGAGCTCCCGACACACTCAGAACACCCTGCTTCAAGTTCTCCAAACTGTTGTAACCACTCTGGTTCAATTTATTGTTTTCTTTCGCCTCTTTTGATGAAACCTGATTAAATTTAATAATTAATTTTAAGCATCAAATCTAAACATATTTCTATCTTTATATTTAAGCAAAACTTCGTTTTCGTGTATGCAAATCCGGTCCAAATGGTTTGTGTCCATGCACAGTCGTAAGTACGGCATGACATTCATGCACAGCCGTAAGTACGGCATGACATTCATGCACAGTCGTAAGTACGGCATGACATTCATGCACAGCCGTAAGTACGGCATGACATTCATGCACAGCCGTAAGTACGGCCTGGAATGTCAACGATGGAATTTAGTCATTTTTAATGTCACTGCTTCCATCTGCTTACATAAGAATCCTGGACTATCTCAAATACATGTAGGTTTTTTTCTATGGAATCCTTACAGGATTCCTCAATAGCGGTTTTATTTGTAAAGTTTTATATATTTTTCCCATATGATCGTATAGTATGTTCACATTGCAGTAAGATCCTTTAGGATTTTATACGGTAAGGGCTATATTCGTGCATTCTATAAATCAACATTTTAAGTGAACTACCGCGATATAGGGGGTTTGTTGTAACCAACGAATTGCATTGCCTGTGTCGGAGAAAATGCCCGAAAAGCCAGACATAAGTGAAAAAGAAACAATGTTGTTGGTTATAATGCTGCTACATAGATCTAATGATTGGTTTAATACACTGTATCTCCGAAATGTGAGGTGTCAAAGGCCAATCGGTGACGGTGTTTTAAAAGTCTAAATTTGTGTGGCTTCACTTAGTTTGCGTGTTGTTCTCATTTATCACCATGGTACGACTTTTAATAAGAACTGAAATATTTAAAGACGGCTTGCATAGGCCGTCGACCGATTAATTCAACTACACAACTGAAAGAAAGCTGTGTAATGCATCGTCGACTCTGCACAGTTGAATCTCGGTGGGAATGGAGATAAGGGAGCTTGAAGAATATGAACCCACTGGCGGAATTTTTCTTTTATTGTGAGGAAACAATAAGGACCTGTATATTTAATCACCTGTACGAACATCTGTTAAGGTCTGATAACACATGCGTGATTTGACAAAATGATAAAGATTCAAGAATACATTTATAATACAAAAGATTTGGTAAAAAGAAAACCCTTTTAAAACCCACATTTTTTGTCTGGCTAAATTATATCCTTTTGGTTTTTATACAGATGTTTCATTTTTATCCATACCATTGGTTGAATGGATAATTACTCAACCAGCCAAAAAAATCACATTCTTTGTTCATGTTCACAAACTATACCCTGTTTCGAGGGTCAAAATTGTCCATTGTTTTTTTTTTTTTTTTTTTTTTTTAATTTCTTTATGTTAGAACATTCTGTTGTATTTATGTCATTTAATGTTAATTTTGTAAATTGCAATAAAGTTTTTGTCCAAATTTCTCGAAAATCATTAAAAATACACACGTGATTTTCGGCATGCCTATTACACTAATACTAATCAAGTGAAAAGTATCCCTATTATTTTGATTCGTTTTACTTTTTTAACTTGTTCATATTTTAATGCTGAAAAAATTCATTTTAAGAATATTGCCATAAAGAGAACCAGCCATTTTATTTTTTCTTGAGATACCCTTTACTAGATTATGATGTCATAAATTGCCATGCCGAATTTCAAGGGTTTTCGAGTAAACAGAAGTGAAAAATTAAATTTCGACAAAAAATGAAAGTGCAACAAATAATGCAAAACCCATTAACATCTGTTAAGGTCTGATAATACACGCCTCATTTGACAAAATGATAAAAAAAATTCAAGAAAATATTGGTATTATTTATAATACAAAAGATTTGATGAAAAGAAAACCCTGTCAAAACCCACCTTTTTTCTCTGGCTAAATTATATCCTTTTGTTCTTTATACAGATGTTTCATTTTTATCTATACCATGGGTAAAAATGGATAATTAACCAACCAGCCAAACAAATCACATTGTTAATGTTAACTTTGAACACTTGCACAGAACTGAATAGAAATTTTCAAACTCAAATGATGTCTACCCGGAATGTTTGTATAATTTGTTTACAAAATGCGGGACAGAAAAGAGAATGTTGTAATAAAGAAATAAAAAGACATGGACAACTTTGATCCTGGAAGAAAGGGCTGTCCATCCTTATAGGCGCCTTGTCTTAAATCAACTCTCGCCCCGTGAGGGAGCGGGTGGGCCATGGCCCTGCAGAATACTCCCTCGGCTTCCTCGGTCGATCGTAAAAGGCGAGA
>JAVFBW010142608.1:0-22372 GCA_034783835.1 Mopalia ciliata | reverse complement strand
CACAGCTTCAAAATCTGCCCAGTTCCGTTCCAGGTCAGACAGGCTGTCCTTCACAGCAGAAACTTCCCCAGTACGACCATCTTGGATCAATTGTGAACCCAGTTGCTTCAGTTCTTCTAATTCTTCCATGTGATGTTCTTTGTCCTCTTGAATCTGAGATATCCTCTCCTGGAATGTATCATTGTCTAATCGAGTCAGATCCTGAGATTCTAATGTCTCTATGTGAGAGACCAGCCATTCGTTACAGTCCCTCAAACCTTCCTGGAAACTGTTCAGCTTTTCAAAGACATCCTCAACATCTGTAGCTCTTGATCTACATTTACCCTCAACATCTTGGAATGTTGTGTCCAGCTCATTCAATCTAGACTCCACAGATTTGGCCATTTCTAATTCACAAGTCTGCATCAGTTCAATGGCTTTGTGTTTAATGGAGTCAATACCGGGTTTATGACTTTCAATGTCAGCTTCAAGAACTCGTGTTTCATGAAGTTGCTCTACTAGATTGTCTCTCTGAAGGCTGATTGGTCGAGTATTGGTAAGGTTATTGTCAGCGTCTTTAAGCCATGATGCTAGATCATCCATGGCAGAATTAACATCCTGAGTTTTCACTAGTGCCACCTGCAGAGCATGTGCTTTACTATTTGTACTCTCAGTAATAGCTTCGTAACGCTTAGAGATATCTTCAATAATACCGTCAATCTCTTCAAGCTGGGCTGTCTCAGCACCGATTTCTTGTAAAGCATCTCGAATACCTTTTGCTTTTCTTTGTAGTTCTTCTATATGGCTGGTCTGAGCAATAGCTTCCATACCCAAAGTCTTCATCCTATCTAACTGCTGATTGAGGACATGTGTATCAGAAGTACTGGGCTCCATAGTAACATCCCCTAACTGTTCCTCAGCACCACTTAGCCATGACAACATATTGGCTGTACTGTCTGTGAATTCCTTCTGTCTGGCTGCCATGTCATAGAGTTTATCACTGTGTTCAGTACATCTTGATTTCAAATGTTCAAATCTATTGACCAGACCTTTCATATTAAGTTTGATATTTTCACCTTCAGTACCATCTAATGTAAGCCTACTCACTCTCTTAGCTTTATCTCTTCCAATCCGGAATGCCTCCATCTCAAACTTGTGTAACTGAAAAGGAATGAACATAAACTTCTTTTAGTGAAAAGGAATGAACACAAACCTGTGTAACTGAAAAGGAAAGAACACAAACCTGTGTAACCGAAAAGGAATGAACACAAACCTGTGTAACTGAAAAGGAATGTACACAAACTTGTGTAAGTGGAAAAGAATTAACACAAATAGACCTCTAGACTAAGTAGAGAACTACAAAGTAGAACATACAGGTGAATCATTAAACGATTGCCTTTTTCTAACAAAATATCGATTAAAGCTGGCTGTCTCGTTCCAACTTAAATATTGTCACAGAAGATGGATAACAGATATTAATTCATGAAAACAATTTTTCCCAAAAATTGAAACATACCCTGACAGAGTCCGTAAATTTCTGCACGGTCAGATTAAGAAACCGGACATCAGCTTGGTGGGCGATTACATCCTGTGTAAAGTCCTGTAACAGCAACAACAACAAAGTGTAAGGAAAAAGGTTTGATCAATGCTCTATAATGTGTCCCAATTGCAGACCTGCCTGTCCTAAAAACTTTTTGGGGGTTAAAAAAATAATAATTTCAGGAGTATTTTCTTAACATTTTGTATTTTTTTATGTAACAGCATAGCACAGAATATTAATTTCTGTTTTTTTTTATAAATATTTTTTTTATGGCCATTTGGAATATTTAACTTAAACTATGTGTACAAAATACTCCAGAATACACCGGGTAGACAGGTCTACATAAGTCTAGCCAATGTGAAACTTTACAGTTCACAACTACTCTAATGATGACATAACTATTGAAAAACAAATATAAAAACGGCATATTTTATAGAACAACAAGTGACCCTAGATTAAAGGACGATCAAAAGATTTCCCAGCAGGTTTATCAATATTTCTTGTAACTCTTTCTAAACATTTTCATTACTTTATGCTTCTTTGAATCCTCTCTGATGTTGTCCAAGTCTTGGCTCTTTCTGGCCTGCTTCTTCAGTTCAGTTTCTGCTGATTTTAGCCAGCTCTCAAACTTCTGAGCTTCTTCTCCAAATTTCTTCAGTTCATCTGAGGCAGAAGTTGTGTGTTTCCGTCTCACTTCACATGCCTTTTCAGCCTAATTACATGAAAAGAATGGTTAAATTGAGCTTCAAGGCTTCATTTTTTCTGTCATTAAAAGCTGAATATACAAAATTATTCAAAATAATTGTTTAAACTTAAACATAAATGCAGTTGTGCTCGGAGATCAATTGATTATTTTGAGTTCAACGTCGTGCTTTCACTTATATGACGGCTGTGTATTCAAACAATAAATGACACTAGTACAACCATAAAATGCAAAGTTTATTGCAACATATGGGATTTGAGACTTTGGATGGAAATTACTAACTCTTTAATGGAAAAATAAAAGAGAGAAAACTTATTATTACAACAGCACAAACATGCAAGAACCCAGTGTTCACAAAATTCCTTAAAGAAATTAAATTGCTGGCGTATTTCCAGAAGTAAATCAAGGGAATTTCACTTATATGACAGATTATCCACTTCACACTGCAGCTAGCCTTAATTACAAAGGTAAAAAACAAACGGAATATAGATGAAAATAAATTCTAGTGTCAAATGATTTTTCTTCCAAATGACAATCTTAAAAGACTTATTCATGGACTTAAAAAAAACTTGTAAAAGTTCACCTTGGTAAAGTGTGATTGTATATCCATGACTAGATCCTGAAGCTCAAGCACCTGTTCTGGGGTCAGTTCCTCTGTTTGATGTTCTAATAACTGCTCTACCTGGAATGTCAATGCTGTAATGGGCTGCTGGTGCGCTTTTATGTCAACGGACATACCCTGTATAAAAGTAAAGGTATTCATTACATTCTCTTGTAAACAACAATGTAGTTCTATATCAAGCAACTGTTGAATATATACATATATATATAATGTTAGGGAGGATGAGGTACCAGTAGAAGGTTGGTTGGTTGAATGGTCTTTAACGTTATACTCAAGGGTATTTCACTCATACAAGGACAGATTGTCCACTTCACACTGTACACAGCCTTCTTACGATGGAAAACCGATAGGAAGCCTTGTAAAAACAAAAAAACAGCGATTGCCAGAGCCACAACATGTGACTCGCTCATATACCTGATGGTCCACAGGCGGACTCGATCCAGTGCATGGTAAATTCAAAGCAGGTTCAGTTTAGGAAGTCCAAGTCTACATCTTATTTACACATTGCAATACAAATTAAAATACACATATCAGATTGATGTTTGTAATACCGGTATATGAAAATATTAATTTCAGCTATTGTGTAAAAATGTACACAAAACACGTCTGATTGGAGTCGAAATACCTTTGAAAAGACCACTCATTCATACACAGAACAGGGGTGGAAATGTTTAAATTATTTTGTCAGACATTTCCCCACTTTTGTCCGGCAGGCCATTTAACACAATCTTAAATTCTTTGGATCTTTACAGGACAATCTCAATTTTTACTGGAAATGTCCTGCAAATGTATAGCTATTTCCACTCCTGCAGACCTATAACTTTATTGAGTGATTGTTTATTTGATTCGGCTTTATGGCAGTTTAGGGATAATTTCATTAATACGACGACATGCCAGCCAAATCTGTGAAGAAAACCACCCACTTGGCCACTTGCAATGAACAAAGACAAGACAAGACAATCACAAGTACAACAATGGAAAGGCAACAACAGATCTTGTTGCCCTTTCGATCCGGGAGCACCAGGGCATCATCTTGCCAACCCCCAGCTTTCACATAGGACTTAAAGTCAGATGTTGATGGTATTTTATTATACTGTACATTTACCTCGATCTCTTTGGTCTGTTCTCTGAGTTTATCAGGCTCGTCACTTAGACTCAGTCCATTTCTCAATTGACTGCTGATCCCTTTAACCCAATCTAATTGATCAAGAAGGTCTTTATTAAGCTTGTCAAACTGCTCACTGGTGAATGCCTGAACGGAACAGATAGAAAATCATCAGCATTTAGACAAGAACACAGCACCTTTTCAACATTTGGGGATATGTATAACATTCACCAAATTCGGCTACGTGCTCAAATAGTTCAACCCTTCTCAGCTACTGTGTTGGTGGCATGCTATCATGTTTTTACCTGAATATGTTAGAGCAAATATTTACAAATAGCAATTTGATTTATCTACAGCAAATGTTAATAACAATCTTCCCAAAGATAGATTAAAAAGCTGATAGTTACAGACTAGAAAAGAACTCCAGTATAAAACTGGCAAAAAATACAAAATTTTATTTTTGCCCCAAAAAGTACCAAACCGACTCCACTGCTTATAGCCATATACATTTGACATTATAATATTTGAAATAAGACAGAAGAAAAAAGATGAATAACATAACAGTGCACAGCAATAAAACATTGTTAAATTGGCAGAATGGTTAAGTGCAAATATACAGGTCCTCTACCACAGTTCAAAAGGAGTCTGAAAAGATACAATCAGAAACTATAGCAATTATCAGAGATACCAACATATGCAAAACTACATATTATCTAGACGCAATATTCTAGTATTAGACTAAGAAAGACAATGAGAGCATTCTCATCAAAGAAATTTGAAATATGGCACAAATTCACTAGTTCTAATTGCTCTTTTTTCTTTAAACATTATTTTTTCAGTTCTTTGATGACAATGACCTTGGTTTGAGAACGGGAAGCACAAAATCCCAAATATATTCAATATCCCACATGCATACCAAAGGGCACCCTTTTATACAAATACAATGGGCGTTGTGCTAAACGGCACATACTCACGATGATGCTGTTAAAAAATTTAAAATCGGTTATTGACATTTGCATTCCGATAAAAATATTAAATATACCTAAAAATAAACTAAGAAATTAATGGAACATCCTGAAAAGCAAAACGATGTTAGATTCAAAATTAAAGGAAAAACCATGGGTTAAACATCAAAACAAAACAGGAAGACAATGGAACCTAAAATTTAACATCACTGACTCAAACCTGTAACAAAATAATCATTTGAAGTAATGTTAAACTTTAAGTTCCAATGTGAATTTTCATCCATTCTCGTATAGGAATAATTACCCTTGGGAAATGTAAGAAAACATAATAAAACTACAAAAAATTTTTGCAAACATTTTGAACATAAAATCTTCTTAGCCACTGCAGAATAAAATCTAGAAACATTTACATGCTACTGGATTATTTACTTCTTTTATACGGAAAACTTATGACAGTCTTCATGTGTTAGTCAAAACTCCACAAAGCACACAGTTCCAAGTTCATTCAAATGGTATCAGTCACTTTTGAGCTATCGACCATGCATAGCAGGGTTCTGGCAGGGCAGCAGACAGGCATGCTTGCACCCATACCTTCCATCCAACGTCTTCTACATCAGCCATTTTATCTGCAATTACAGCTACAGGTCCTCTCTTCATTGATATCACTTCTAACACCTGATTTTCTTCAATTCCACCAAGTTCCGGATAATTCTTTAGAAGTGAGTCCCCAGTACTGGTGGTGCTGGCTTTCAAGCAACTTGACAATTTGCTTGGTGATTTTTGGCCAGTTCTTTCACTTGACTGATTAACTGACTTATCCAGGTCTCCATCAGCAACATTTTGAAGTTCATCCCTTACATTTGCCCGATCAACAACAGTATCCACAAAGTCATTGAAGGCAACCTTTTTATGTAGTCTATTTGCTTTCTGATGATCATGTCCAGAAGATTCGGAAGTGACATTGGCAAGTCCTGAAGAGGAGCTTTCTGACTCGGGTGATTCCAACTCACTCAGAGTTTCGGATGTCTCCTCATCTGTTATTGTTATCTGTACCTTTGGAAAGCGCCTACTATCTGAAAGATTTGGCGAAACAGAATCCACTGTATGATCATCATTAGTGTCCTGAGATGAGTCGTTCCACCCCTGTTTCTTCCATTGTTCTTTGTATGTATCCAGACTGTCTGCACTAGACGCGTGCGATAAATAATCAGAATGCAATCCAACATTTCTAGGTAAGCTAGAACTCCTGTCTCTCAAAGTTTCTTTAGAACCAGATCCAACAATAAGACCACCCGCTAAGGCCACTCGGAATGGTATACACTTGTCTTTTTGTAAATCCCGATATGTTCCCATCATTGGGTCTATTATGCCAGTTTTCAATGCCTCTTCTAGTGTTATTATAGTATCATTTCCAAGATCCCGAATCTCATTAAAATTGGGATTAACAAAGGTGCTTTGGATTGCATCTTCCAAAGAGACGTACTTGTTAAGAGATGGATCCCAGAATGTAGCAGAATAGTCATCATACAAACCTTGGTTAAGTGCAGTATATAAGGAAGATCCTGTGGGACATATGACGAAACCTTGTCGGATAGCTTCATCCAAAGCCATAACAATATCTGATTGTGGGTGTTTGAATTCACCAGCTTTTACATCTATCATTCCAAGGCTGGCAGCCCTTTTCAATGTAATTGGTGTACATGTATCTGGATCAATGACTTGTGAATCAGTAACATCCAATAAACTGTGTCGTTTTGTCTCCAAATGTTTTTGCGGGACAGACAAGCATTCAGCGCTTCTAGATGTGATTTTGTCCCCTAAAGATGCACCAAGGTGTACATCAACACTTAACAACGGTTGAAGGATACAGCTAAAGTTATCAGTAGGCTTACTGACAGCCCTGCATGCCCAGTTCATGATAAGTCCGGAATTTACAGCCTCAGATAAGCTAACTTTTTTGTCTTTTGATGGATGTTGTACAGTATTAGTGTTAGGATCCACAAGCCCTCCTTCAACTGCTTCTCTTAGAGTCAGTCTCCTGGATAACCTAGGGCTTGTTCGTCCCGTTGGTGAACGCAAACAAACAGCATCAGCATCTAAAAGACGTTTGTCCATAGCTTCGCCAAGAGTCTGAGATTCCCTTGAACGAGGGTCACTGAAACTATTGTTTTCCTCCTGGTATATACCAGTGACAACTGCCTCATACAGTGGTATAGGAAAAGTCAACGAAACTATTAACCCTTCTTTAAGGGCAGCTGCCAGTGATATTTTGTTTTGACGAGATTGTGACACAGTGCCTGTTTCTACATCAAGTACACCTGATTTAACAGCTTGACCAAAAGGAATAAATTTATTATGATGAAAGTCCTTGATATAAGTGTGTGATGTGTCCACAGCGTTTTGTCTCCAAGCCAAAGACAGTGGAGTTTTCTTCCCTGTTCCTGGATCCACAATAGAAACTGATCCCTTGTCATAATAACCCAAATCTATAGCATTACAAAATGTCAAATGTTTGCCATGTTTGTTCAGTTCTGTGTCAGTTTGACACAAAACACCATCACATAAAGCTTCCTTAAGGGGCAGACGAAGATCTCTCAGATTCACCTCTCCTTTCTTGCCGTCAATATAACCTTTATCCACAGCCTTTTTCAGAGTCAAGATGGCATCCATTTCTGGCACATATATATCACATTTTGATCCATCACATAGCCCTGATTTAAGAGCCTCAATTAACAGTACTTCTTTCATAGATCTGGGGTCAGTCATTATCATATTATCACTCAGTGCATTACGAATCATCAAATCAGCTGGGTTAAGACCTTCACTATCAAGGTCATTTATTAAGTTATTTTCAATAGCTTCAGCTAGTGTCCAAACTTTCCCAGTCTCTTTGTTCAACATGATACCAGAATCTGGATTTATAATGTTTTGCTTCAAAGATTGCTCCCAAGACAAATATGTTTTAGAAGCAGGATCAAATATAATGACATTATTAGCTTTAATATGACCAACAGATATTGCCTTTCGAACACTACAAAACATATCACTTTCTCTTAGTTGACCATTATGTGGATCAAAATAGTTCAACATAGCATCCTTGAAACTCTGTGAAGGGAGAGTGAACTCAGTTTTCTGAACTTCAGATTCATTCGTTTCAGGTCTTCCATTGCAAGTTTCAAAGTTAGAACCTATTGTAGCAGAGTCTGATTGCATGTAACTGTCTTGTACCATTTGTTTCAAGATCTCAAGAGATATCTTATAATTTGCTGGAATGGTTACAAATCCAGAATCCATTGCCTCTCTCCAGGACATGAGAACACCATTTGTAATGTCTACAATGTTTCCTGTATTTTGGTCAATAATTCCAGCATCACAGGCCTCATCAAAAAAGCAAAGTGAATCTTGTGGTCTTGGTCTAAAGCACACAGAATCTTTCTTCACAATGCCACATTTCAAAGCCTCAACAAGAGTCATTGACCTTCCTGTTTTGGGATCAGTCATTGTACCTCTGTCAATATCACATAAGCCACCAACTACTGAATGGGTTAAACTCAGACCAAGTCCTGATTTTGGTGAAATGCTAACATTTTCAATGGTGGAATCTGAATCCTGTTCGCATGACGTAAAAGCTTGTGGGATTGTAAAGTCACTAGAAATGTTTGAATCAGTTAGAGATAAAAAGCTACCAGAGCAATCGGAATCTATGGCTCTCTGACGCTTGATACGCTGGTTAAAAACATCACCTGAACTGGAAGGCCTCTCAGCTGGCTCATACTGATTAGAGTCAGAAATGTTTGGATTAAATATAAGGTCATCATTAACTGCTTCCCACAATGTAACAGTTTTACCAGTCTTATTTGTAACAGTACCAGAAACACCATCAATGATCCCTTCTTTAATGGCCTTGTCCAATGGAAATTTACTTCTATGTCCAGGGACTTGAACACATGATAGTTTTGGGTTAACCAGGCCAATTGCAATGGCATCTAACACTGATAATTTATCCCCAGTTTTGGGATTAATGATTTTCCCAGTTGATTCGTCCATTAACCCTTGTTCTTGTACATCTTTTAAGCTAAGATGTGGTGTTCTGCCATCAATTACAAAGCCTTTATCAAGTGCATGTTTTAATGGAATCACCTTGTTTGATTGTGGATTTTTTATGGAACAGGTCTTGGCATCAAGGATTCCAAACTCCAGAGCTTCATCCAGTGGAATTAGACTGCCACTAACAGGGTTCCTTATCAAAGTTTGAGTACTTTCAATCAGCCCTTTCGCTATTGCTTCGACTAGTTCAAGTTCGGAATCATCTCTTGGATCATGGAAAGTTCCTGTGCTTCTGTTGTACAACCCAAGCTGTATAGCTTCTTCCAGACTAAAACAGAGATCTCTTGAATCTACGAAAAGGCCAGTTTCAATAGCTTCTTGGAAGCTCACTTTTATGTCATTGGAACTGCTGAAAACTGTACCATTGGTGATATCAAGCAAACCACTTTCAACTGCTCTAAACAAAGATTGAATAGTCATTTTACTTGGGTCTTTCACTAAAGTCAAGTCTGACATCAGAAGTCCTCCATCAATGGCTTTCTTTAAATTAACCTTTTCACCCATAAATGGATCTTCTATTCTTGGTCCCTCCATATCTATTAACCCATATGAAAACGCTTCTGGAATGGATAGCTTGGAATGTTCAACATCAATAACAAATCCTTCTCGCACAGCTTTAACCAAGGGAATGCTAGATATCAGATCCTGTGATTTTAGTGATCCTGTGCCAAGACTAACAATGCCATCTTCAATACCTTGATCCAAGGATACAAATTTATTATCTTTGAAGTGCCTTACTCTCGTTTTGGCAGAATCCACCAACCCAGAATCAACCGACTCCTGCAATGTAAGTTGTTGGCCTGATTTAGGATGAACAAATCTTCTTTTATTTACATCATATAGTCCATGGTCAACAGAGGCTTTGAGACCAAGGTCAGGCCACTGAGCATCAATTATTAAGCCTTTTTGTACAGCTTCCTTGAAACCCACAAGTTCCTTTGTACCTGGATCAACAACACACTCAGACTTTAAATCAAACTTCCCACTCTTGATAGCTTCGCCCAAGGTTATAAAATTATCAGAACACATATCTCTGATCAATATGTTCTCAAACTGGGAACTATCTGATTCACCAATTGAAGATTTCCTCCATGAAACACTTGAAAAACTGTCTCTTACATGTTCATCCGCTTCAAAGAGACCATTTGAAATAGCCTCCTTTAGAGATATAGGTGTCTTTGTATCAGGATCAATAATGTTAGATCTATCAGGATCAATTACACCAATATTTGTTGCTTCTGTGATGCTAAGAGGTCTTCCTGTGAAAGGGTCTTTAACAGTGGCAAGTTTAGTGTTTACAACACCTAATTTTATTGCATTTGCTAATGTAAATCCTTTCTTTGGAAAATGAATCATAATATCACTATCTATTGCTTCCTTGACTGACATAACTTTTCCCCCAGAGAGTTTAAGTTTGTTGTTCTGTACATCATACATCCCCTGATCAAGAGCACTTTGTAAGGTACTGATAGAACCAGATAAAGGGTCTTTAATAAGAGTGTGTTCAGAATCTATTACACCTGCATCTAATGCTTCTTGTATAAAGAGATTTCTTTTAGACTCTTGGTCAAACAGTAGACCAGTTTCAGCATCAAACAATCCTTCCAAAGCAGCATTAGGAAGGGTAATTGGTGAGCATATTGTTGATTGTCGCAATATACCCATCTTCAGTGCTTTATGTAATGGTAGTAGTTCTTCTTGTTCTGTATCAACTACTAAACCAGTTTCAGGATTAATCAAATCATTTGTTAGAGCTTCATGTATGGAAAAACATTTTCCTGAAGCAGTATCCAAAATTATTGCGTTCTCGGCATTGATCATTTTGTCCTGTATGGCCTGTCCAATTGTCACAGAATTTCCTGTCCTAGGATTAATAAACTTCCCAGTCTTTTGATTTATTAACCCCTGTTGAATGCACTCAACCAAGTCATGAACAGTAGAATTATTTTGAGATACTATCAGTCCTTTCTCTACAGCTTCAGCTACAGATAACATTTTGCCAGTTTTAGGATTCTTGTAGGTTCCCTTTTCAGCGCTTAATATTCCCATTTGAGAAGCCCCCTCAATAGTCATTGTAGTTCCAGACACAGGATCTCTGACCTGAACTGTTTTCTTATCAATAAATCCGGATTCAATTGCACTATGAAGAGACATTGTTAGATTGACAGAAGGATCTTTGATCTGACAAGTGCTTCTATCAAATAGCCCTTCATCGATCACTTCTTGAAGACTAAATCCAGGTTGAATCTTAGTGTCAATCAGAATGCCTGCGTCTAAAGAATCAAGGAATGATCTTGTACTTCCATCAGAAGAGTGATATGACCCATCTACTCTACTGATAACTCCATGTTCAACAGCTGTCTCAAAATCCAACACAGATTTAGTTTCCGGATCATGTACTTTGATCAAATCAACATCCAGCAATCCTATTTTGACTGCTTCCTCTAATTGCAATTCTTGTTTACTTTCTGGATCTATGAAACATTGAGATACATCATCATATAAACCTTCATCCATGACTTCTGACAAAGCTAACTTTAGTGGAGCTTTAGTTTTAACTATTAACCCCTTTTCCATTGCAAAGGTAAGAGATAGTTGATTTCCTGACATATCCTTCATTTTCCCTTCTTTTAAGTTGATGATCCCAGCAGTTGAAGCTTCATTAAGTGATAACAATTCACCAGAAATGGGATCCTTTATGAGCGAAGCAGGATCAATTATTCCACCTTCAAGAGCATTTTCCAAGGATATTTCTTCCCCTGACTGTGGGTGACTTATTGTGTTTTTTGCTGGGTCATAAAGCCCTTTGCTTAACACTTCATCCAGAGACATTGGAATTGGCATTGTTAATTCTGGAATAATATCTAAAAGATTTCTTATCTTTTTTGAACGCCAAACATTCATGATGTCTCCAGATTCAGGATCAATCATCCCCCAAGACAAAGCATTAGACAGAGTAACCTGGTCCCCAGTAGATGGATTAAGAATTTGTGTCTGTGAATCTAGCAGTCCCCTTTCTACAGTTTGAAGAAGGTTTAATTCCTTCCTTGACAAGGGATCATATATCTTCTTTGATAGCGGGTTAAACATATTTTGATCAACAGCTTCTTTTAATGAAAAACCTCCATTTTCAGGGAAATCTACTGAAAGAAGACTTAGTTCATGACCATCAGCACACAACAATTTACCACTTTTAGGATTTAATAACTTTTGTTTCACTGCTTCTTGGATAGTAACAGGAAGTTGATCATTTGGATTTGTTATGGTGGAATGTTCATTAATGATACCTGTTTTTATGGCAGAATTCAAGGAAATAATCTCTCCTGTTAATGGATGCTTTATCTTTCCATCCCCAGTCAAAAGGCAAAGTGTTTTAGCAGCTAGCAGAGAAAAGCAAGGTTGTGCTGGATTAACAATTATACCTTGCTTTTTCGCTCTAACTAATGTCAATACTTTTTCGGATAAAGTGTCTAAAGCAGTTCCCATAGTTGGATCTATTAGTCCAAGTTCAATTGCCTTTGATAAATGGTGAGCATTTCCAGTTTTAGTATCTTTTACAAAACTTGATTTGTCAAGAATAAGATTCTGACACATTGCCTCTTTTAATGTGATTTCATTTTCAAAGCCTAATATGACATGACCTGTTTTTGAGTTAATCTGGTTTTCGTTGACCAGTTGATACAATGGCAGCGGGAATGGTGTTTGACAAGAGTGATCTGATCTATTTGCATTTTCAGTACTAGTTTTTACATCTCCATTAGGTATAACCTTCAGAGTTGCAGCATCAAGGATTAAAGATTTTTTCACAGCTTCATTCAGAGGTAATCGTTTTAAAGATTTAGTATTTAACACTTCACAAGTCTTTGGGTCGACCACACCTCTATCTATAGCTTCCCTAACTGACAACTGCTGTTTAGTTTTTGTGTCAAATATTGCTGAAGTCCTCAAACTCAGGTAGCCTTTGTTCAACATATCTTCTAGAGACAACAGTTTTCCTGTGTCAGTATCGTGAAATGTTTTGCTCTTTGGTTCATACATTCCAGATTCAACAGCTTCTTTCAAGGAAATAGTTGCACTGGAAAGCTCAGTCACAAATCCACAGCGCTTGGCTTCAGTCCAAGGAATCCATTTTCCCGAAACTGTGTCCTTTACCAGTCCTGTTTGACAATCGAAAACACCTTGCTTTGATGAAAACTGAACAGGTAATTGGTTTCCTATTTTGCGGTCTAACATCCTTGTGTTTTGAGTAACTTCACCCTGGCATATCAGATTTAAAAGCCCTTCCCCAATCACTTGTTTAAGTTGTGATATATTATGTTCATTGTTACTTTCTACAGGCAGACATTCAATGCGAAGGAGGCCAGTCAAGACAGCTTCTTTAAGTGAGCATATTTTGTGCAGTGAGAAATCTTCTATATTGCCGGTTTTCAAACTAACTTGATTGGCTTTACATGCTTCAGCGAAAGATTGGTATCCACTTTCTGTTTTAAACAGCAAGTAATCAGAGTTCAGGAGATTAATGTCTATAGCTTGGGCAAGTGATAAACAGACACCTGACGTTGGATGTTTAATTCCCATTGATGTAGGGTCCCAAAAACCAGTGATTAATTTTTCCATAAATGCTGACAATGTATTATGAACAGGCACAGCAACTATAAGTCCTCTTTTTAGACCTTCTGCTATGTTGAGGTCTTTATTGTTCAGTGTGTCTTTCACTTCACCGGAAGTAATGTCAATAATACCACTATGAATTGCTTCACGAAAAGTCAATAAACGACCAGAGTTCGAGTCTGTGATTTTAATGCTTTTAGGATCAAGCACTTTCATTTTCAAAGCTTTTTCAAGTGAAAGATGGGAGCCAGTATGTGGTTCATAAATGCTATTTCCCTCTGATGATAAGCAGCCTCTTCTGGAAAGTTCAGCTAATGTTAAAGGTTTAACAGATTTTATCACAATGTTTTGTTTCACAGCTTCTTCCAATGTAATTTGTTTGTTCTCAGCATAAGTAATATCAGATGTCTTTGGATCAATGATGCCTTTAGTTATGGCTTCCATTAATGAAATAATCTCACCAGTTAATTGAAGATCGGTTAAGTTAGGAGAGATAAACCCATGTCTAAGAGCAGCACCTAACGAAAAGTAGTTCTTAGTTAGAGGATCCAAGAAAAGTTTAGTACTAGGATTATAGTGTCCACTCGTGACAGCATCTTGCAGCGACAAAGGGGATCTTCTCAAAGGTAAATGAGGATCAGTTGATTCCATACTAAACTGTATACTTGACTTATCCAGCTTAGGTTTATTATAAATCTGGAATAAAAAGGCAATTGCAAAAAAATTAGCCTGTTAAACAAAAAAGACATTGATTAAATGAATTACCAAATGAAATTAAGCTAAAACAATAATGAATAGATGACCTACCTTAATGGGTGTTTCTTTTCCTTCCAGTTCAGGTGGTACAGACTTTCCAATTACCTTAACAGTCCCACTAACATCTTCAGTCTCGGTTTCAACAACTCCAACTGTTAATGCATCTTGTATGGACATCTTTTGCCCTGTTGAGGAGTTGACCACTGTGCCAGATGAATCTATAGTAAAGCCTGGTTTAGTTACATAAGACGCAGAACTGGAAGTGACACGTACCTCTGTTGATGTTTTTGAAATAACTTCACCATTCTTGACCACAGTTTCCTCCACTGGTTTCAAAGGAGAGCCTTCCAGTATAGTCACAATTTGATTTTTCTGTTTGCCAGTTTTACTTTCAAGCGTGGTTTCATCATTAGAGGAGAGTTTGGGCTGAACATATCCTTGTGAAATGGCTTCTTCAATAGTCATCCTCAGAGGCGAATCATTTGAGTTTTGCTTGGTAAATGTCCCTGCTCCCAAATCAAGGAACCCCTTCTGAAAAGCTTGTTGGAAGGAAAGACAGTCAGCTTTATTTTCTTGCAGAGGATTACCTTCAGCAGCTGTATCCGGGGTAGCAGTCAAGAAACCACATATGATAGCTTCATCAATCGACATAATTGTTCCAGTTTCAGAGTTAACAAATTTTCCATCAGAATTAATAAGTTTTTTCACATGAGCTTCTGCGAGTGTCATACTTTCTGATGGAGATGATTCTTTAAGCAATCCTTTGGTAATGGCTTCTTTGACAGGAATTAATTGATCACTTTCAATGTCTCTGAATTCACCTGACTTTACATCAATAAGGTCTTGTTTCAATGCTTCTTTGAATGTTACTGTAGCTCCATTAAGGCTAGTTGGGACTTGAGCTTCTCCTTTAACCATTATAACTGCTCCGGGTTTGCGTTCTTTTGGAAAGGCAAAAGGTGATAAACTTCCCATCTGCATAGCTTCACTGATGTTCAACCAGTTTCCAGACATACTATCCCAAAATTTTCCAGTTTGTGGGTTGATAAGTCCACTTGTAAATGCATCCACAAATGTCATAGTTCTAGCATTTGGGCTGAGGTGTGGCGATATTTGAAAAGTAACCCCATTTTCATTTGTAATAATGCCATCAATAATCATCTGATCAACTGTACTGCTTCCACGAAATTGGTGGTGAGAAAACATTCCAGTTGAGGTGTCAATGTGTCCATGTTGAAGAGCTTCGCTAAAAGTAAGAGGCAGTGCCGATAAGTTATCAGTACTTCGGCTTGGTTTGTGCTCTGTTATTACCAGTTGTCTTCTGACAGCTTCTGCGAGATCCATACTTTTTCCGGTTTTGGTGTCGATGAACTGACCTGAGGAATCAATTATACCCATTCGAAGGGCATCATCAACGTCAATTAGGGTACCTCTTCTAGTGTCAATCACATTTGATATTGTCACTGTTCCACCAGGAGTTTTAACATGTGTTTTTCGTTGAGTCTTAGTAACGGTTTCCACAGAGCCAGCTACTAAACCTTCTTTCATGGCATCTTCAGTAGGCACCTGCTTCCCGGCAGCGGTGTCATAAAACATTTTCTTGTCTGGGGAAAGAATACCTCTTGAAACTGCCTCTCCTAAAGATAATTCCATGTTTGACTTTGTGTCCAAGACTGATTTGACATTAATGTCCTTTGATTTGACAACTGATGTATCTTCGCCACCTGTCCTAAATCCAATAACAAGATTTTGTTTTAGGGATTCCATAAGATCAAATGACATTCCAGTATGTGAATCACTGTATGTTCCAGTAGTAACATCAATTATGCCTCTGCGAACAGCTTCATGTACAGGCAATTCTATGCCAGTCATAGGGTCTCTTACACTTTCCACTTTGATCCCATCAATGACAACCGATGAATCAGAAGAACCTAAGGCTGGAATCTGACGAGCTGTTGCTAAGCCAGAATCTACTGCTTCTTGTAGAGACATTTTATTTCCTGTGACTGGATCAATTACGCGACCAGAAGACACATCAAATAATCCACGTATAGCCGCTTCTCCAATTGACATAGTTTCTCCAGATCTTTTGTCAATAACAGATTTGATAGACATAGTTTCATGCATAATTTCGGTGACTTGTGGTCTACTACCCCGTTCAAATGTATCTTGAGAGGAAATCACATCAGAGAAGGATTTATCAGCAGAAATCAGACCTTGATCGATGGCCTGAGGGATAGGAATATCTTTACCAACCATTTTATCATGATAGACACCTTCCTGTAAATTCAGTAAGCCCATGTCAATAGCCTGAGAAACTGGTAAATCTGACCCTGTTTCAGGATCTTTCACGGACTGGATTGAGAAAGTTTTCTTTTCACGTATAACAGTGGATTCTAATTCAGCTTGGTCCACACTACCTTCTACAGCTTTTACAAGTCCCTCTTTGACAGCATCACTAATGCTGATAGTCTTACCCCTATGATCAGTGTAACGCCCAGAATTTTCATCAATTAATCCTCTAGCAATAGCATCGTCTATGGGCAGAAAACTTCCACTTGCTGGGTCATATGCTGATTGCAAAACAAAAGCTTGTTTTTGTCTGGCATGGACAATTCTTACAGGCTCAATAGGTTTTGCTGATGTACCAGAAACCAGACCTTGTTTCACAGCTTCACTGAGTGGAATAACCTCTCCAGTTCTTAAGTTACGCATGATTCCTTGTTGTATGTCTAAAATACCTCGTTCTGCAGCCTCAAATATAGGAATATCTTTCCCTGTACTTGGATCTTTCACATATTGAATACTTAAGGTTCGTGTGTGACTAACTAAATCCTCTCTGGATCTGTCATAGGTCTGATTTGTTGTTTGTTTATTATCAACTTCAGCTGCAACCACCCAACCACGCTCAATTGCTCTCTGTATAGGCATGAATTCTCCAGTTTGAGGGTTAACAAAAAGGTCTCTGTCTTCAAGTATTATACCCTGTCTTACTGCCTCTTCAAGACTCAATCGGCTGCCAGTGGAAGGATTCACCACATGAGCTACTCTTACAGATCTTTTATCAGCCACAGTTAGTTCAGCCTTTAGTCCTGATACAGTTTCAATGTGTTTGGTGGCAAAACTGTCTACAATCTTTCCTTCAACAAGTCCAAGTTGAAAAGCTTCCAGAATTGTCAGAGATTCTCCCGTGGTTGTGTCGCAATAGGTGCCTTCTGAAACGTTGACAATTCCTTTTCGAAGAGCAGTGTCCAAATCTAATCTACGATTGGTATTTGGTTCTATCACAGCATCTACATTCATTTTCTTCACAGTCTTTTTGATGACCTTTTCATTTGAGCCTTTGTTGAGTGATGCTTCCGTCACTGTACCATCACTTATCAACTGATCAAAGCTTAGTGGCATAGCTGTCCGTAGATCTGTCATATGTCCAGTGCTGTCAAGGACTCCAATACCAAATGCTTCTCCAATAGAATAAGCCTGGTCTGTGTGGGGGTCAATTACCTTCATAGATTGTGGGTGAAGTAAGCCTCCATGGAAAGCTTCTTTCAGTGTATGCGAGTGTCCTGTGGTAGGGTTTGTAAAGATCCCAGTTGAAGTATTTAGATAACCACTTGATATTGCTTCACTGACACTCATCACTTTGGATATAGGGGTTCCCTCGGACAGTATTTCTTCAGTTTCTGTAATCTCCAACATATCTGGTTGTACTTTGCGGACATTGGTTGCTTTAACTGAAAATGCCTTTTGTAGTTTGTCCTTAGCCAACATCCCAGCTAACACAGGCACACCAACAAAAGCTAACAACCCCATCTTAGCAGCATCTTTAAGAGCCAACTTGCGATTCGAGTCGATGAATTTTCCACTTGCAGGGTCTAGTCGACCTTCTTGTAGACCTTGTTGTACTGTAATTGTTCGGCTTGAGGAAGTATCATAAATTGTTGTTGATCCATCTATATAACCACCTTTAATAGCTTCAAGTAGGGACATCTTTCTTCCAGTTGCAGGGTCGGTAAATTTACCCGAATCATGATCAAAGAGTCCAGCATCAATAGCAGATATAAGAGTCAGTTTTTGATTGCTGTGTACATCCTCAGCAGTTGGATCTAGAAGCTGATCTCTTATGGCATCCAAAATAGCTATCCTAGAGCCAGTTCTCGGGTCAGTGTACTGGTTTACATTAAGGTCAAGTAATCCCTGATCTATTGCTTCTCTGAATGAAAGTCTCTTTGAACTGGATTTGTCACCTCTTGATGCATTTCGTCTCTGTACTGACGATTGTTGAGTTTCAGTAATAACTTCTGTGGTCTGTTCAGACATAAATTTTGAATCTGAAAATGGAGTGGACGAAGATAAGGGCGACCTATCTGAGATAGATCTTTCTGAAGGTGTTCTTGGGCTGATTTCCGCTAATCTCTGGTCAAGGATATCCTGTGATGTTCGAATAGAAATGTGCTGCGGAAAATCTTCTGTCCTTGAAAGATGACCAAATTTGACAGCAGCTTGAACAGACATCACTTCATCAGTAACTGGATGGATAAAGGTTGAACTGGATTCATTTATTAGATCTCTGTCAACGGCTTCACGGTATGATAGATCCTTAACTTGGCTCTCAAAATCGTATGATCTGTTTGATTTTCTTTTCTTAAAATCAGGAGAAAGCCTTTTTCTCAATCTGTCCATTGTTTGTTTTGCTTCTTGTTCTCTGACTAAATCACTTTGCATAATATTATCTTCATCTGAGAAAACATTTGGAATAAGGCCTTCTATCAATGCTTCACTCATTGGAATTCTTTCTTTTGTTCCTAAGTGAATCAGTTCCCCAGACCAGGGATCCAGGACTTTTTTGTCAATGGCTTTAGGAAGAGACATAAGTCTTCCGGTCTTTGGATCAATAATTCTTGATCGATCTGGGTCTATTATTCCACGACTTATAGCATCTCTTAGTGATATAATGGTTCCAGATGGAGTGTGTGTTAGTCTTCCTTCTTGTAACGTTATGATGCCTTCAACAATAGCAGAGTTTAAAGTTGGAATTGAATGAGGTGAGGCTCCCTTTTGGGTTATATGGGTTGTTGTGGTAGTTTCAGTCTCATAAGATCCCTTTCCTGACTTTGTTACATCACCATCATCACATCTAATTGTATGTCTAGGAATGGTTGTGTCTTGTCTGGTTATAGTGTAGTCTGTTGTACTAGTCAATGCTTTTTGGATTATATCCTCAGCAAGAGTTTCTCCACTAATAGCAGCAAAAGTTTGTGCCACCTTTAAGTCAACCATACCTCTATAAAAAGCTTCTGTTGCAGTCAGCTTTTTTCTTGTTTTTGAGTCAATTATTTCTCCAGTTGACCAGTTAAGCGTGACAGGTGAAGAAGAGCTTTCCGGACGGTATTGTTTAGCTAATTTCTCAACAATGTCTGAATCCAAGATACCTTTTTGTACAGCTTCAACTACGGTCATCCTTTGTCCAGATTCATTATCCACCACCTCACCTTTCATCCAGTCTATTGAAATGTTCCTATTTGATGAGAACATAGTAATTGGCTTCCCAGCTTCAGCATCTAGGCGATGGGATATTTGCTCTGCTGTCTGTAAATCAATTAGTCCACTTCTTACAGCGTCAATAACAGTCATCTGTTGGCCAGTCTGAAGGTTAGTTATATTACCAGTGGAAAAATCAATCACAACATTTTTAACAACTTCAGACACCTGAGGATTCCTAGAGGCATTAAGAAGGTGCAAAGGATCTGTGCGGTGAATAGTAGACTGTGCAAGAAAAGAGTGCAGTGCTTCTCGAGGATTCCCATCACCAGGTTGTCTACTGCCACTTACCCTGATAGTCTCAACATTAATCCTGGGTTGAGGTTTGGATATAACAGTTTCTTCCTCAGTAACAATGATTCCTGATGGTTGAGACACCCTAATGTCATCTCCGGGCTTAGCATATATTATGGTTGTCAATGGCTTTGAAGGTAACTCATCAGTAGGGAGTTGAAAACCATTTACTCTTGTCTCAGTTGTCTCTGTAGTACTGTAGGTGTTGGTCATTGGCATTTGTGTACTTGACCGTATAACTTCCGTAGTACCATATGTATTTGTGGGAGATATTTGTTGGGTTGATCTTATGACCTCTGTTTTTTTGTCCACCTGTTTCCATGTTACATCTTCTTTTAGTCTACTTCCTGTAAAATTATCATAAATGGCCTTCCCTGCCAATACAGGTGCTCCAACAATAGCTAGTAAACCTAGCTTAGCGGCATCCTTAGCAGATACTTTTTGACCTTTTTTCTTATCAGTGACTTCTCCAGTTTTTCTATCAAGAATGCTTCGTCTCATTGCAGTATCCAAATCTACCATTTCACCAATTTCTGTGTCACATATTTTAGCACCATCACTTGGAATTCTTCCCTCAATAATAGCTCTCTCAATTGGGACATCTTCCTTTGTATTAGGATCATACAAACGTCCAGTAGATGCATTATATGCTGATCCCATCATACCCTGATCCATACAATCTTGAAGGGACTGGGTCTTTCCTGTTCTTGGATTGATAGTGGATCCAGTCTGTCCGTCAACGATTCCCAGGTGAATTGCTGCAGAAAGAGTGTATTTTCCGCCAGAATTTGGGTCAGTGATTGTGGTCGACTTTCCAGAGATGATACCAGTATTGACCGCTTCAGAAATGGTCAAAGCCCGACCAGACTGTGGATCTGTAAACATTCCTGTATTTGGGTTGACAAGACCAGCTTCAATGGCATCCTGTAGGTTAGTGCAAGATGATGTTTCGGTTTTTTGAAATATTGGCTCTAGATGTATTCCCCTTGACCTAATTGCATCCAGATCGACAATACCAGAATTAAGGTGAACCAAACCACTAGATACCGACTGTGTAAGTGTGATGGACCTTCCAGTAGTCATGTCTCTCAAGGCTGGGGTATTTGGGTCTATTAATCCTTCGGCTATAGCTGCACTGAGGGTAATTATTTGATTTGTGCCTGGGTGTCGGAAAGTTCCAGACTCTAAATCAAAAAGTCCCAGTCTAACGGCAGATTCAAAAGAAACAGGTGGGGCTTGATGGGTAAAAACTTCATCTACTTTGAGTTGGGTTGGGTCTGATATCGTGACAGAACTGAATGCTGAGGACGACCCTGGAAAAGTGTTGAAGTTATTTGTGGATTCCATTGTCACCTGAGAAGTAGCTGCTTGGCGTGGAGTTGGTCTCATTATTTGGCTTCTACCTTCCAATTGCTGTGAAGATGACTCCATGCTTGTGTTGTAGTTCAAGGTTTCCACGGCTGGTGATGGACCTCTGTTTTGCTGCAGCTGATGTAATCTTGCACTTTCAGGTCTCTCAGCCCTCATGTCTACAGAGGAAGCAATTACTGGGTCAATCATTTTCTTGATGATAGGCTGTTGAGATCGCAATAATTGTTTGGCTATTGTAGCTTCATCAGTTGCTTTTGAGAGAGTGAAGAAATTGCGATCAATGGCATCGTCAAATGACCAAGAAACTCCACCCCTTTTATCATAAAATTTGCCTTTGTCAATGTCAATGAGTCCTTCTTTAACAGCCTCTTGGACAGATATTTCTTTGCCTGTCAAAGTGTCTTTTACAGAGGTGACGTTTTGAAGAATAGCTGCAGGAGAGCCAGCCACAAATTCGCTTCTCATAATCTCCTCTTCTTTTGTTTTGGATGTCATTTCACCATGGATCAGTCCTTTTTCTAATGCTATATTAATTGGCATGTTTTCACCAGTCATTTGGTTGACATAAACGCCTTTGTTCAGATCAAGAATACCTTGTTCAACAGCTTCATCGTAAGACACCAATTCCATTGTTGCTGGATCAATGACACTGCTAACACTGAAAGTCATAGTTTCGGACATGACCTCCTCTACAAGTGTAGCCTCGGTCTGTTCCTGTTCATCAGTAATATGAATACTTGACACAGAACCACGGTCATCATCTCCAGTCTCTGTTGTT
>JAVFBW010142607.1:0-32900 GCA_034783835.1 Mopalia ciliata | reverse complement strand
TCTACAGCTCCAGAATACACAAATTCTCACCAATATCAGCTGTCAGTGGATCACCTTCCAGAAGACCAAGTTACCGTTTCTCCAGAGTGCCCAGAACCCAAATATAAAATTGGCAACAAGAGAAAGGCGTCTGAACTTTCATTGCTTCCGTGTAAAGTTCCTAAGCATCAAATTAGACGCCAAACCTAACGGAACATCAGAAGAAAAATCAAGTTTAAAAAAGATTGCGAAGAAAAGACGAAAACAAACAGCCAGCCAAAGAACAGCGGCCACCATGAGAAATGAGAACATTGTCCATAAAAGGAAAACCGAAAAGATAATAAACAGAGGAAATAAATTTTGAGTGGATAGGGCTGACATAAAGTTCTATGTTCTTAACAAAGTGTTTAGGAGAAAACGATATTTCTAGTATATTTGTTGTCTCCACAAAAATCATTGTAATACAAACAAATTGAATTATTTGAAGGATAGCTTTATTCAAATCAATAGGTAACGTTAAATACAAAACACAAATTATTTTGTTAACAATGGCATAGCATAGTTATGACATCAGAGAAAACAATCCTGTCCTTTCTCCACGGAGAGTCACGTTATTTGGATGCGCACCATTAATAAGTTTTGAAAGAAAGTCTATGTATGTGACAGCAAACTGGAGAGTCTCTACTCGAGTCAACTCAGTCTCGTAAGGAAACCTGGTGGACAATCTCTTTGAGATTTGTGAAGGCTGTTTTTAGAGTCTGTACTCGATTTTTCTCTCTCATGGTGGCGGCTTTTCTTTGGCTGGCTGTTTGTTTTCTTCTTTTCTTCACAATCTTTTTTAAACTTGATTTTTCTTCCGATGTTCCGTTAGGTTTGGCGTCTAATTTGATTTCTTTCTGTGAATTATACAGGGTGAGTTCGTTAGATTTCTCTAAAATAGTAGGTACCGTGTCTAACCAAGGCCCAAAGTCACAGGTACCAAATGTGGTTTCGGGAAGGATTATATTCGGTTCTTGGTTTTTATCATATAAGCACGAAAAAGCTGAAGACTCGGACTCGTTTTGTAAAGCGAACTTAGGAACTTTACACGGAAACAATGAAAGTTCGGATGCCTTTCTCTTGTTGCCAATTTTACATTTGGTTTCTTGGCACTCTGGAGAAACTGTAACTTGGTCTTCTGGAGGGTGATTCACTGACAGCTGATATTGATGAGAATTTGTGTATTCTGGAGCTGTAGATGTGTCAGAGAAATTGTGAGAGAGGTCTTCGTAAGAATCGAAACATATCTTAGATAAACCTGACAGGAACTGGTCGTCTAAAGACAGATACGGCGAACTAATGTCCATATCAGTTATCCCCTCTTCAATCATTTCTACTGCTTAGTGAGAATGGTATAGACGGTGTTCAGAACAGTTCCAAATGCTCTCAATTGAATTAAAGTGAAAGACTGAGTTAACTTGTAGTGGTCTGGTCGTTTTATGATATATATGTGAGAGGGAGGGAGACCATTGATCAGAACACAATACACGTGAGAGGCAGATGGAGGACAGGCGGTTTGAGACATTGTTTTTGTTGAGAATGTGTCTGCAAAGGAGCAATAGGAGTGATTAACTGATCTCAGTGTGACGCCTGTTACTTGATTAGATTGATCTTTGATTACTATTTTCATTTCAATCACACAATACAGGACATCATACAGCCTCTATTATTATCTTTATCTACTTTAATATCGAGGAAACAGATTGCTCACAATGTGATGAATGAAAAAACTGCAATCATCCAACCTCCTATAAAACTCCAAATAACATATTTCACAACTTTTTTTTTTACATAAATCCAGATAAAACTAAACTGAAATATCTGTAAGATGCATTTACTGATTTGAGAATAATTTCGCCAACAGTTGTTTTAATAGCAGCCAGGTACGCCTTTTTCAGGAAATCCGTTAAATATAGTCCGAGATTCGTTCGCTATACAAATGAACCGTTTGCGTGAAACTGGCAAGCATCTCAGTATGGTCTGAAATAATTTGAGCTATAAAAGTCTGTTTATCTTGATTATTGCTAGGTCCGTATTAACATGCCGATTGTAATCCGTGCAATTCCATTTAATGGTCAGAAATAATCTGTTTGATAAACTCTATACTTTTATTCTGTAGTATTGTGGGTATTTCTCACCTAAACCCATCATAACAAGATCTCCTCAACCGCCCCCCGTCCCTCCCACTCCTTGCGCTCTATTATTAAATTAATGTTTTGCATTCCTTACTGTCAGACCTAACGAACAGTCCAACCCTGTATAAAGCATCCACGTCAATTAGTTAATATACTTATGTATAGCTAGAATTTATTTTTTTACATCTCTGTCACGACCTCTTCTTAGCCAGTTTAAATCTTCTTATGTGTAATGAAAAGTTTGAATTTTTAACTAAAGTTAAAGCACAAAAATATAATATTCGCAGGCAACCGTGTTTTAGAATTTATCATGTTTATGTCTAAAACGTCAATTATGCATTTTTTTGTCAAATATGAAATTTTTATAAGCCAACTTAAATAGATACAGTTAATACACCCATTTGAAGATTGGCATTTAATTAAAACAAGGATTTCCTCTAAAAGCAGCTTGAGACACTGTTTTTTGTTGAGAAAGATTCTGTAAAGGAACAATAAGAGTGATTATCTGATCTCAGCGGGACGCCTGTTACTTGATTAGATTACTATCTGGCTTAACCGACGCATAGAAGGACGTTACCGCTCAACTAAAGTTGAATTTAGATTTAGTAATACGAATGGTTTCCCACTTTTAGTTTTTCCAAAACCTTATCTGTTAATGGAACCGTTGAGACTTAATCAAATTAATCCACTGTACCATAATACCGGTAAGTACTTACTCTGGTTAAGACCCTCCGTTTTACATACATTGATCTCGCCGAAAAGAGGTAGTTTTTTTTATTCTGAGAGTTTTTTCATTATGAGCAATCTGCTTTTCCACATTAAAGTAGATAAAGATAACAATAGTAGCTGTATGATGTCCAGTATTATATGATTGAAATGAAATTAGTAATCAGAGATCAATGTAATCAAGTTACAGGCGTCACACTGAGATCAGTTAATCACTCCCATTGCTCCTTTACAGGAACGTTCTCAACAAAAGCAATGCCTCATACTCCCTGTCCTCCATCTGCCTCTCACGTGTATTGTGTTTTGATCAATGATCTCTCTACCTCTCACGTATTTGTCTTTGGAAGACCAGTTCCTGCCCAGTTTATCTGAGATATATTTAGATTCTGAAAACGACCTCTCTCACAATTTCTCTGACACATCTACAGCTCCAGAATACACAAATTCTCATCAATATCAACTGTCAGCGGAACACCCTCCGGAAGATCAAGCTAGCCTTTCTCCATAGTTTCCAGGAACAAAACGTAAAATTGGCAACAAGAGAACGGCGTCTGAAATTCCATTGCGTCCGTGTAAAGTTCCTAAGCTCTCTTTTCAACACGAACCCCGAGTCTTTAACTTTTTCGTGCATATTTGATAAAAATCAAGAACGGAAAATAATCCTGCCAGAAGCGGAAACCCTATTTGGTACCTGTGACATTGGGCCTTGGTTAGACAGGGTACCTACTATTTTAGAGAAATCTTACGAACACACCCTGTATAATCCACAGAAAGAAATTAACTTACACGCCAAACCTAACACAACATCAGAAGAAATTTCAAGTTTAAAAAGGATTGTGAAAAAAAGACGAAAACAAACAGCCAGCCAAAGAAAAGCGGCCACGATGAGAGAGAAAAGTCGAGTACAGACCCTTAAAACAGCCTTCAAAAACCTCGGAGAGATCGTCCCCAGATTTCCATACGAGACTGAGTTGACTCGACTAGAGACTCTCCAGTTTGCTGTCACATACATAGGCTTTCTTTCAGATCTCGTTAACGGTGCGCATCCAAATCACGTGACGCTACGTGGGCAACGGAAAGGAATATTTTCTCTGATGTTATAACTATTTTATTCCATTATTAACAGAATAAATTATTGTGCATTCAAAGTTACCTATAAGTTTTAATATACCAATTCCTTGAAATCATTATCTTTGTTCGTATTAGTTTGGTTTTTGTAGTGACAGGAAATAGCCCCAAAAATGGCGCTATCTTTTGAAAAATAAGTAAACAACAAATTTCACTTTTCTGGTGTTGGCTCATTCATTTCTAACTCTTTATAACCAAAGTATGGTGGACAGACGAGGATAAACCTCGTAAAACCGCCATCGCAACTGTCGGCGCCAACTCCTCTGACTACATCATATACGTGAAGTCCATAAGGTTCTTCTCCATAGCATTACTAAGGTTTTAACCCTGTGAGCTCAAAACAGACAACTTTTTTTTATCTCATTTGGAAAAGGTTAAATTTTCAAATTTTATACTTTAGAAAACAATATATAAAAATTATATAAAGAGCCTTGTATGTTTCTAGAAAACTAACAAATAAATTGGCACACACTTCAAATAGATTGCATTTCAAAGCGGACATGGTGGGCATCAAATATGGTGCCTTATTATTAAAGATCAGTTTAGTTTTTAAAAAAGTTTTCCTGAGGAAAGATGTTTAGATATTCATTTAATATCCTACGGTTGGACTGATAACACATCTTTTAAGCTAACTTTTAAAAACATAATGTATTATTTTTCCATCTCGATGAGCAATTTTCTTAATAAACTCATTTATTTTGTATAACATTCTGCGAGTGAAAAAACCCCGCCAAATATATATTCTATTTCTTTCTCTTGATAATAGTCGAATTTGTAATATGTTACTTAGTCGTTATTGGGGTCTTACTTGAATTAAAATGCTTGCTATCCTGAATATTTATGCTAGAATTTCTAATTTTAATCGTTTCCATATTTTAGTCTATTAAAGGAGTTCAGCCACAAGTTAGCGTTTTTAAGAAACCCTGAATTTGTTTTGAGGAAAAGTAGTTGTCTGAACTTTTTATCTCGAGAAAAATCGGTCCGAAAATTAGATGTGTGTGTAGACACGAATGTCTACACTGGAGTTGACGTTTTTCATCTGATCAATTTTTAGAATGTTAAAACAAACATTTAATATCTCTGTGTGTTCTGGATTTATTCATGCTGTTTGCCATTCTCATTAAAAAGAAACTATGTCTTCGGCGAAGCAGACCAGAATGTTTACAACAAAAAATATTTTAATTTTGATTGAATTATAAAAAAAAAATATCACGACACTCTTTACTTTTTCCAAAATTTACACATAAGCAGAACGTCATTCTTATTAAATACAATAAAGCCTATCTTTACTAATTGGCATATAAGACTTTTTTCCTCAAATATAAAAATGTTACAATCCAAAAAGGATTTTTTATTTTTTTTATTTATACATTGTGAGCAATCTGCTTTTCGACATTATGGTAGATAAATATAACAATAGTAGCTGTATGATGTCCAGTATTATATCTGTCCTGTAACTGGGTCCTCGGGCCTGTATTGGATTGAAATAAATCAAATCAAATCAAAAGTCATCGAAACGGGGGAGTTTTTTTTATCAGGAGATCACATTGTGAGCAATCTGCTTTTCGACAATAATGTAAATAAAGATCACAATAGTAGCTGTATGATGTCCAGTTTTCTATGATTGAAATGAAAATAGTAATCAAAGATCAATCTAATCAAGTAAAAGACGTCACACTGAGATCAGTTAATCACTCCTATTGCTCCTTTACAGAAACATTCTCAACAAAACCAATGCCTCCATCTGCCTCTCACGCGTATTGTGTTTTGATCAATAATCTCTCTCTCTCACATATATATATCATAAAACGACCAGACCACTACAAGTAACCTCAGTCGCTCACATTGATTCATTTGGGAGCATTGGGAACTTTTCTGAACACCGTCTTGCACCATTCTCACTAAACATCATAAACGATCAAAGAAGTAATAGCTGATATGGACATGAGTTCGGCGTATTTGTCTTTAGAAGACCCGTTCCTGTCCAGTTTATCGGAGATATGTTTCAATTCTTATGAAGACCTCTCTCACAATTTCTCTGACACAGCTCCAGAATACACAAATTCTCACCAATATCAGCTGTCAGTGAATCACCTTCCAGAAGACCAAGTTACCGTTTCTCCAGAGTGCCCAGAAACCAAATGTAAAATTGGCAACAAGAGAAAGGCGTCCGAACTTTCATTGTTTCCGTGTAAAGTTCCTAAGCTCTCTTTACAAAACGAGTCCAAGTCTTTAGCTTTTTCGTGCTTGTTTGATAAAAATCAAGAACCGAATATAATCCTTCCAGAAGCAGAAAGCCTATTTGGTACCTGTGACATTGGGCCTTGGTTAGACACGGTACCTACTATTTCAGAGAAATCTAACGAACTCACCCTGTATAATCCACAGAAAGAAATCAAATTAGACGCCAAACCTAACGGAACATCAGAAGAAAAATCAAGTTTAAAAAAGATTGTGAAGAAAAGAAAAAAACAAACAGCCAGCCAAAGAAAAGCGGCCACGATGAGAGAGAAAAATCGAGTACAGACTCTAAACACAGCCTTCAAAAGCCTCGGAGAGATTGTCCCCAGATTTCCGTACGAGACTGAGTTGACTCGATTAGAGACTCTCCAGTTTGCTGTCACATACCTAGGCTTTCTTTCAGATTTCGTTAACGGTGCGCATCCAAATCACGTGACGCTACGTGGGCAACGGACAGTAATATTTTCTCTGATGTTATATCTATGTTATTCCATTATTAACAGAATAAATTATTGTGCATTCAAAGTTACTTATACGTTTGAATATACCAATTCCTTGAAATCAGTATCTTTGTTCGTATTAGTTTGATTTTGGTAGTGACAGGAAATAGCCCCAAAAAATGGCGCTTTCTTTTGAAAAATAAGTAAACAACAAATTTAACTTTTCTGGTGACGGTTCATTCATTTCTAACTCTTTATAACCAAAGTATGGTGGACAGCCGAGGAGAAACCTCGTAAAACCGCCATCGCAACTGTCGGCGCCAACTCCTCTGACTACATCATATACGTGAAGTCCATAAGGGTCTTCTCCATAGCATTAATAAGGTTTTAACCCTGTGAGCTATAAACAGACAACTTTTTTTTATCTCATTTAGAAAAGGTTAAATTTTCAAGTTTAATACTATGGAAAATAATATACAAAAATTATATGAAGAGCATTGTATGTTTCTATAAAACTGATAAATGAATTTGCGGACACTTCAAATAGATCACATTTCAAAGAGGACAACGTGGGCATCAAAAATGGTGCCTTATTATTAAAGATGTGTTTAGTTTTTAAAAAGTTATTCTAAGGAAAGATCTTTAGATATTCATTTAATATCCTACGGTTGGACAGATAACACTTCTTTTAAGCACACTTTTAAAAACATAATGCATTTTTTTCCAGTTCAGTGAGAAATTTTCTTAATAAACTCACTTATTTTGTATTTAAGTTATACAATTCTGATACTGAAAAAAAAAACACCAAATATATATTCTATTTCATTCTCTTGATATTAATGGAATTTGTTACAAGTTACTTAGTCGTTATTGGGGCCTTACTTGAATTAAACTACTTGCTATTCTTCGTATTTATGCTAGAATTTCTCATTTTAATCGTTTCCATTTTTTAGTCTATATGAAAAACTTACCCGTTATATTCAGACTTAGTACAATAAAGCCATATATAGACTAACTGCCATAGTATACTTTTTGCTTTTTAAAAAATATAAAAATGTTAACATCTAAAGAGAGGGATATATATACATTGCGAGCAATCTGCTTTTCGACATTAAAGTAGATTAAGATAACATTAGTAGCTGTATAATGTCCAGTATTATGTGATTGAAATAAAAACGGTCATCAAAGATCAATATCATCAGGCAACAAACGTCACACTGAGATCAGTTACTCATTCCTATTGCTCCTTTACAGAAACGTTCTCAACAAAAACAATGCCTCAAATTGCCTGTCCTCCATCTGCCTCTCACGTGTATTGTGTTTTGACCAAGATTCTCTCTCCCTCTCACATATATATCATCAAACGACCAGACCACTACAAGTAAACTCATTCTTTCACTTTTATTAATTAGGGAGCATTGGGACCAGTTCCTCGTTTCCTGGTCAAATTTATCTGAGATATGTTTTGATTCCGGAGACGACCTGTCTCACAATTTCTCTGACACATCTACAGCTCCAGAATACACATATTCTCACCAATATCAGCAGATAGTGGATCATCCTCCAGAATACCAAGTTATTAAGTATTCAATATTACCTATTGATTTCAATAAACAAATCCGCGATATTTGTTATAGTTAAGAACATAGATACAGTTTTATGCCATCTAAACAGTCAGTATAGATAGTCATCTATATCCGCTCATAATCTGTTTGTTTTGTTTCTTAATTGGTTTAGATTTTGTCTTTACCGACAACATTAAATAGAATTGAGAAAAATTACTCATGTTTTCCTATATTGAGCATTATTGGGACCATAAGTATTTTTCGTGAAATAACTTCTTTTTTTGTATTATTCATTTCATCCTCAAGGATCTTTAGATTTCGGAGACGACCTTTACCAATGTCTCCCAGACATTTACAGCTTCGGGACACATGTTCTCATCAATACCAGCAGTCAGTGGATCGCCCTTTTTTGTCAAATGTCGATAAATATAATTCCATTCATCAATCAAGAGATATTTATTACACACAAGCATCCCCAGTATTCAATTGATTAGGCTTAAAAACTGCTGTTAGATCAAGTGTAGACTACATTCACATCAATTATTAAAATGCATAATTCAGACATTACAGATTTTAAGGATTCTAGAGAAAAACCTCGAAAACGATTTGCCATGGATACGTCATCAAATTTGTCGCAATGCAGTTAAAGATTAACATCAAATGGTACCTCACTTGTTCTATACAGTTAAAATTGCTTTCATCATTGTCATTTTTTTTTTTTTGCAGGTAGAACAGATAAAAATAATTTTAACCTAAATTTTGCAAACATTAGGCACTTTTTCCCAGTCCAATGTTGCAAGATACTTTATTTGATCTTGTGCTATAGTAACCACAGTGTGAGGGAAATACTCCTTTAAGAAAGTGCTGTACTTCTATCAGTTGAAATTAACTAAATTTGTAATAACTATAAAAGTTATTATTGGATATTTTATTTACATATCTGGAATCCTGAATAGGCCTACCTAAGATTTCCTGTAATAGACTAGTTTCCTCATAATCAGCCCATGTGTTCAGAAAAATATTAGCGTGTTGCTGGGGTTAATTTTAAGGAAATTATTTTTCTAATCCTATTACCATTATATCTGAAAACAGACAGAAAAAGAAGTGAAAAGTGAAAAATGATCTCTGAAATGGGATTGAAACGTTGTGACCAATAAACCAAGAAGTTGTTATCACTATATCACACCGAAGCAATTAAGGGCGTCACCACTTTTTTTTAAATAACAATAACCAGCTGATCGAGCCATTTAAAACATTTTTTCTACTTTCCATAAATTTATATATATATAAATGTCATCCAAAAAAGTTTTTTCTTTGGATGTTATTCATCACATTGTGAGCAATCTACTTTTCGACATTAAAGTAGATAAAGCTAACAATAGTAGCTGTTTTGATGTCCAGTATAATGATTGAAATAAAAACAGTAATCAAAGATCAATGTAATCAGATAACCGGCGTCACACTGACATCAGTTAATCTTTTACAGAATCGTTCTCAACAAAAGCCAGGTCTCAAACCGCCTGTCCTCCATCTGCCTCTCATGTGTATTGTGCTTTGATCAAGGTTTTCTCTCCCTCTCACATTTATCTTATAAAAAGATAATACACTTTCAACGATCAAAATATACCAATTTAGTGTCTCCTGTACCAGTGTGTTCAATAGAAAAATCTTCACAGCGGTTACCTGGATTTAAAAAAAAAAACGCCTGATCGTTCTCTTGTGAGGCCGATCTGTATATAGGCCTATCTCAGACGGTTAGAGTAAGTTTGAATCCAAGTTAAGGCAACTATAATTTCTTTCTCAGCATTCAAAATATAAGTTAAATGGTTGTTGTTTATTGCCAGTTATGTCTATTTACAATGTTGCTAATGACAGGTGACAAACGATATGACTTAAATCGCTTTATAACCATGCTGGCCTACTTAACCACATAGGTGTATTGCCCATACAACCCCCATTACCGGAACAATAAACAATCAATATGCACCTAGCTGGAGAACACGTTCAAACACAACTCTTAAAATAATAGACATTATACGTATAGAGTTAAGCATGTCTAAGGTTCGCTGTGTGTTAGGTTTGGTCCACTATTGTAACTAGGTCTGCTCTATTCAGATTTCTATGTGAAACAACTCAAACTTTAATAGATCGGTTCTTTTACCGAGACAAATTATATACAGTGTTGTTGTTGTTGTCTCTACCTAGACTATAGCAGGAATAGGCTACTCGATCTCTGTAATGCCACTATAAAGGTATGTACACAATACTGTTGATGTGACAAAGGTATACCATCATATGGTGTTATGGTTTGTTGTTTCCTTCGCTCTAGTGTATTTAAATGACGTTTTGGATGAGCTAGAAGTCGTAACTTCATTAATAAGCCCCCGTCCTTAATAGTAGCCTACCTAAATTACAGTGTCTTGAAAACACAAAAGAGTTTTACATCCTTGTAACTTTTTTGTTTAAATACTGAGCAATATAATTTTACGGGTCTGTATTTGGTACATTTAAATAGTGGAATGACCGGTCCACACTAATAGCAGACTTTGTCTTCGCATGCGAAACCTGTTGTTACTTACAGGCCTAGGGCCTAATGTCTTTGCATGTGAAAAATATTTGACTTATAGGCCTAGGGCCTAATGTCTTCAAATGTAAAAAAAAATTACTTATAGAGCCTAATGTCCTCTCATGTCAAAACATTTTACTTATAGGGCATAATGTCTTCGCATGTGAAAAATATCTGACTTATAGTATTAGGGCCTAATGTCTTCAAATGTTCAAAAAAAAACCCATACTTTTAGAGCCTTATGTCCTCGCATGTCAAAACATTTTACTTATAGGGCCTAATGTCTTCAAATGTGAAAAAATTTACTTATAGGCCTAATGTCCTCGCATGTCAAAACAGTTTACTTATAGGGCCTTTGCATGTGAAAAACATTTTACTTATAGGCCTAGGGCCTAATGTCTTCAAATGTGCAAAAATGTACTTATAATGTGCTCGCACACGTATAGGGTCTAATGTCTTCGCACGTGAAAAAACCTTTCCATTATTGGCTAAGGGCCTAATGTCTTCAAATTATCTTCTCCAGCCAAAGGTTTCTATTCCGAGCTACTCTGCATTTGAACCCTTGGCAGATAATTAATGTATACAATGAGAGTTTCAGCTACGCCATCTGGCGGATAAAACGATCGAGGTTCTAGCTAACTCCTGCGGTTTACAGTTACATTCGACAGCAAATTCACTAGCCAAGTCTTCTAATCGCAAAACATCTGATTTGATGCGTAGAATTTCGTACGCATCCAATCAATTGCTTGAAAGCCGAGTCCCATCATACAGGACTTAACCCTTGGCTAGAGAAGATGTCTTCAAATGTGAAAAAAAAAGTACTTATAGGTCCAAAGTCCTCGCACGTCAAAACATTTTACTTATAGGGCCTAATGTCTTCGCATGTGAAAAATATTTTACTTATAGGGCCTAATGTCTTTGCCTGTGAAAAACATTTGGCTTACATTCATTTTACTTGTAGGGTCCAACATGCTGTTGCAAAGCAAGATACAATTTTCGATTGTTATTACTCAATGCGTACACATAGGTTTGGGTAACTAGATTGGACTTCCATGGATCCGTCTGATATTCTTCCGCCACACAGGGCATATGCGGATCTAACAGAAGAGGATTTCGTCGGGCGGGAAGGCGAGGTAAGTTCTATGATGATTTTTTGATTATTCATTTTTATCACTTTTTTGGAATGTTATAGACCTACTTATTACCTATATTATAGCTGTCATAAAGCTTTCATTATGTTATCTGGTTGCGACAAAGAATTTACCTGGCGAATTATTTTATACCTTTAAAAATTCTGTTATGGTTTGCGACAGGAACATTAGATTGTCGTGATCTGTTTTTCAAGTGTAACTTATTGTCCTTAGTAACACATGGATCAAAACGGCCCCGTCTATTTCTGAATACACCAGATCTTTATCAACTGAGGAACCAAGTAAAGTTATGATCGGGGTTCGATTATTGTTGTATTTAAAAAAAATAAAAAATTCTGACGTAGGAGTCGATTTGATATAAATCTATTCATATTTACATACATTGTTAATTAGTGTTTTCAATTTGATCAAGTAAAATTACATTTTGATTATTTTTTTTTTTTTCATTTTTGAATTATGTTAAAAAAAAAACAAATTGCCCAAATTATACTAGAAATTCATAATATATATTTTTGAATAAATGAGGACAGGTATACATACTTTTTTTTACATATGTATGTTTTGTGATGATTTAGGATGATTTATCCATCGCCTGTGCGCGAGGAAGTTTGGATGAAATTAAAGAAAAGTTTGGAAATATTGAACTCGTTGATCAAAACAATACGGTATGGTTGACAGAAATGTAATAATTTATGAACACGAAAAGGCATATATACATACTTGTAAACAAACAGTTACGCTGGCAAAGGGATGTACATTAATTGGAATTGACGAATCATCTTATGCTCTAGATTAACTCCTAGATACGAGTTTCTTAAAAGTTATTAACCTCGATTTGTTATGGGTAACCCTAAGATATCTCGAGGGAAGGTAAAAGTAATGACCATTTACATGATATATTAATTATTGGTAAATATGTAACCAACAAAATATTTGGTAAGGATCAGAATAAATCAGCCGAAACAAATGGTTTTTCCGAGGTAGAGAAGTTAAATGTAACGGTCTATATCATATAGATGAAGCATTGACATACGTCGTGCACCACTCCACACACATTTATTGTATTCAACTCTTAGTTTCACTACGCGTTAGATCTCCAATTAACATCATGATCACCATCCTTGTTTCAGCTCGGCTACGGTCCCTTACACGTTGCAGTACTCAGCAATCGTGTAGACGTACAAGACGTAATTGACGCCATTCTAGATGAAGGTGTTGACGTAAATGGTGTGACGTCACAGGAAGGGGATACGGCTTTACACCTGGTAGCCCACAGGGGAGATTTCGGCAGCGGGTTACCCTTGGCGGTAAAGCTTCTCCAGAAAGGAGCCGACACTGACATCAGAAACAAAGTAATTATTTAACTATATCAATCTTGATTTTGTATTTTGTCCTGTTTGTTCAGAAAAATGTATTGCGTTTGTTAAAGAAAGCTTATAAATTTGTATTGATGTAAAAGAGCGTTTTAGGCCTACAGGTGAATTGAATCATTTGTTCATGTACATAGAATCAGAATGTTCGCATTTCTTATTAATTATATTTCTTATACGACCGTTTAAATTCATCTCCATTAAAGGTTTAAAATGTGTTAACCATTCTGCTTTCAGAAATTGCGTACTCCATATGATTGTGCTCTGTCGCGAAACTTTTTAGCACTGGCGGCCATATTGAAAGGAAATGTCAATCTTGATCACGTGATCAGACAGGCTAATCAACACTCGTCAAAATACTGGGGGGTAAATAAATATTTTATTATACCCCGAACGTATATATTATTGCAGTGCTCTTAAATTTTTCACCTTGACGAATCGGAGTTGAATAAAAAATGAACTGAATTTAATTTATTGTGTTCTACTACGACATCCTATATATGACCATTTTATTTTACATCCGATGGACATATTAAATAAGTTTTTAACGATATTTCATATCAGAAAAACTGGCATTTAAACGTCAGCCAAGCTCACAAAGAAGCGATTATAAAATATGATTTTCATAGTGATTAACTGCAAGTCTGGATATATCCGTCAGTTTAATCATTTTTATTTAAAGCCATAAAACTGAGCACGAGAAATCGTTGGTCAGGTCGAACGTTTTTCCGAACTAGTACTGGTACTGTTCAACCAATAAACAATTACTACAATTGAAGGATAGTGATCACCGGTAACTAGAAACACTATTATTTGTTTCTAAGGATATTTTAAAACTTTCATAAAGAAACTAATGAAAGTAAGAAAGAGCTGCGTTATTATAATTGAGTCACTTCAAAACACCAACATCAAATACTATAGTAAATAAATCTTTTGTATTACAGGAGAAACTGATACGAGCTGTGTTGGACTCAGATGAAGCCTTGGTTCGAGGTTGTTTGTCCAGAGGAGCCGATACTTCCTTGACCAATCACGTCAGTATAGGCCTACTTGTTATATTTTCGTCTTTGGAATCAGAGTAACGATTACACCTGTAAACATTAAGCTGTGCATAGATTGCGGTGAGGGGGGGGCGGGGGGGACTCCAGCATACAAAGATTCTACTAGAGGTCGTGACAATCGGCCATCAAAATTAATAATTATACGGCATGTATGATTTCTGTGTCGTTGAGAATTATAATCGGTTCAAACTAGGAAGGTATAATCGCAAAAACAGAAAAATACAGTTATAATTTATGTTAACGAACCCTGTTTGCTGAGGATGATGACCTGAAATAGGTCCTTGGTTTTCCAAAAGAACACATATCGGGGTTAATCTGGTGGAAAATTTGCGACAGATTCTGAAAGTTACTTTGTTACAGACACAATCCGATCCAAAAGCAATTCTTTAGGCAGAAAACTCAGAAAAATGATAAAGCCAGCATTGCTATCAGCCTTTTCACAAAAATACTTATAGTTATAAAACAAATCATAAAATGTCGTTTTGTACTGTGATTTAATGAACAGCTTGTCTTATATACCAAATCAGTCGTGTATTTATATTTATTTTTGAACACAATAAAGATTAAACAACTAGAGCCTTCATAACAGAAATCATGCAACCAAATAGTGCTTTCTTTATTCAGATAGTAATTGTTAACACACAAATTTTTAATTTTTTAAAATGATTCTTTGATTTTTCGAGGTGAACAATTTCTTCTAGCTTATATATTCTTAATTTGAGACAATTATTGTAGGTCTTAGTTTTTGGGGGTTTTTTTATCCGTGGAGCCCCATAGCTCTCAGTTTTAGTAAAGATTAAATACCTGTGCATGTATATAATAATATATGGTGATCTGTGTCTGTATTTCAGAACGGTGCGGGTGCTATTCACTATTTAATCACACACAGTCAACTGCCTCTAAGTGACACCATGACAGCAATGGTCCAAGCAAAGTGTGACGTCAACCTACTTGATCATGTGAGTAGAATGATAATGTCTTTCAATGTTGTGAGGCGGTGAGCGGGCCATGATGATTGTCATAACTTTACTGCTTGTGTATTTTAAATTTGATATTGGCGTGTGTAACACCTCAAAAGGCACATTTAATTTCAAGGGGGCGCGAACTTATTTCAGGCCGGGTAGAAATTTTTAAAAAAACAATCAATATAGAGAACAGAAATTAATGTCCCTTATGAGCCGCCCTATAACAACATGATTAATGTTTTTATTTATTTCTTCAGTACCATTTTTTGTAAATTTCTAAATCTCTGAAATATTGTTATACTGTTATACTCTGAGTAGATGTTTTGGATTCAGAGCGTCGACATAACTGATAAACATAAATTGTTTCTGAGGACAGGAAGGGGACAGCGCCCTGAATCTGCTAATTAAAACCAGCAAATACAGAGAGTCGGGTGAAATGGCGGAGGTGGTGAGAACCCTTTTGCGGAATGGTGCAAAAACAAATCTGAAAGACTTGGTGAGTTACCAAGAATGACAAGTTCTGAGATATGCGTATAAACATTTCATATATCTTGACATCTTTTTCGTTCAATATTCTTCAAAAACCATAGTTTGTATACTTCTGCATCAATGTAGACTTCTGTATTAGTTCCTCTGCTATTGATTTCGTGGTTAACATCAGCGAGCCTTGGTTGTTTGTTTGATTGGGTTGAACGTAGGAGAACCTTGTAAAAACCACCCCCGCGATTACCGGAGCCACATCGTGGGACTCACCTATATACTCGATCCGGACGCGCTTACCATTAAACCACGGCCTAAACGAGAATTTTAGATTCACGTGGGCTTCGAGTGAATTTTAACCGTGAGATATATGATCTGTGCATACACGTGTAAGCACAACAAATAACAACTAAGAAACTACAAGTGTTATATAACATTTACACATACATGCAAAATTGCGGTATCTCTATATGTTGTTAAACACAAAATGACAGATATAAATGTTATTGTTTTACACCTGACAAATGCCAAGGTCAGAAAAGCTCTTTAGATTGATAGAAAATAAGTAAAGCAAATTACGTTTAAATTAGGATTTAAACAGCAAAAGTCTACAAATCACCTTATAATCCGTTTGACTTAACAGGACGGAAAGGACAGCCACCAGTTAGCCAAGGAAAGGAATTATACAGATATCGCTGCTCTGCTAGGTGGTTCATATGTGGAGGTGAGTTACAACTTGGCAGTTTATTTATTTTAATGCAGACTCAACTGTGCCTGTTTGTTAAATCTCACAATCACACAGCCCCTCCACAAATCTGATTTATAAATGACCAAGGTTTATGGCCATGGATTAACAGATCGCTTGTTCGTATTATTTTCACTTTTTTCTTATATAAAAGACATCGAACATATATAGTAATGGCTACATTGACGATATAGTTACAACCTGTAATTAAATATGTTTCTTATATGCGGGTCCATGTTGTGCCGGATTGAGTCTTGTTTACCACAGCCTGATGTAAACGGAGTTTCTTTTGGGCAACGGAGACGGTGAACTTCCGTGACCTCCAGAAAGCCTGCACTGATTGAACACCGCTTGGTAGACATTTGTCTCAGATCTAAATTACGGCAAATAAAACAATGAGAGCTTTGTATTGACCTGATTGAATTAAGGCAAGTGTACTTATACCCTTTTGTATCCAGCCAAAGCGGACGGTAACCTTTAATCCTGAGCCACTTTACGAACCCTCACCCGAACCCGCGATATCACCGGAGCCAGTGATATCACCCGAGCCTGTCCAATCGCCAGAACCCCAAGACACAGAACCAGACAAAAACGTGAGCATTTATTTTTGAGTTTTAACCAGAAAACCCTATTTTCAGATGCTTTGCCATGAACATATCCCACGGTGCTCCTGGTCATAAGTTCTCACCAATATAAACTGGCAGAAACTGCATAGTGTCAGTAGATGTCTCGCTTGGGACCAAAGATACATGCTTTCCACAAGGAGTGGGCTTGGTAGAGATTCGTCGCACAATAACCGTCCAGTGCATGAAGTAAACCATAGCAGTTAATCCGAAAGCTGTTCGATGTAAAAGAATCAAACTGGAAATTTTTCAAACTTTATCGTTTCAAATTAGTCACTGTGACTCAAATTGTACATCTACTAGCAAGCTTCATACATCGTTCTATACAACCATACCTCATTGACCAAAGATAGAATGAATTCATTATCTATTTTTAGAATTGGACAAATGTCAAATCATGTACTTGGCAACAATTTGGGGATAGACCTGTACTAAAGGTTATTTCACTAATATGAAGGCCTACTAGACGAATGCGTGGCGGAAACCACCTACGCTACGACGCCACTGGTAACAAGCAAAGACAATATAGGACAACCACACGACCCAATAAAAGGACACCAAAAATAGATCGGCTATCTGTTGCCTCTTAGCTCCAAGAGCAGGTTCTAACCACCCTAACCAGATTAATCACCTTTTAAGATAAGCTCTTGTGAACACTTACAGATTGTATAGTTTATAAGTTACGTATCAGCATCTACAAAAAAAGTTTGTTTGATTTGTGTTTAACATCATACTCAACGGTATTTCACTTATATGACGATGGATTGTTCACTTCACTGGTTCCTTTCCTAATTGCGGTGGAATGCCCGTGGAAAACCAGAAGGAAACCTCATAAACAAAAACCAACCCCGCGGTTGTCGGAGCTACACCGTGTGACACTCATATACTCATACGCCACGGTCATCAAACGGACTCGACGCTGTAAACAGTACACCGAAGTAACATTAGTAAGCGCAAATACCACTAAGCCACGGCTTCAAAGGGGTGTATAGGGAGTGCTGAGTATTAGTATACTATAGATAGAAATAGTAACGGCACTGTTAGTGAGGAGTTTTGTATTTGTTTCTATTTACTAACCTATCTGTTACTCGTTTCTGTAGCAGGAAGCACTCCCAGAGGAAGAGGAGGACCTAGAGCCCCTTCCTCATAAAACACAAGTTACTAAACCTGACAAGGTAACACTCATACTCACGTATAAAGATGTTTCATCTTCCAAAATGTAACCCTATATTGGGTCCGTAACACAAATGTCCCAGGATCGAATTCAGGTGGTCACAAGCAAAAAAAAATCTCTGCATTTGTCCAAAACAAATACATTTAGGCCTGTAGCCTAAATGTCCTAGGTTCGAATCCAGATGAAGGCAAGCAATTTTTTCTTCATTTATAAAATAGATAAAACAAGTCTTACTGGAAAATATTGACCGCTTAACAGAAATTCATGGGTTTTTTTTTTATCCCTTTTGGGTCAGTATGCCTTAAGTCTTTTAACTTTATAAACTTGGTAAAAAATAGTTCATGTTTACACAATCATCACCAATGCAGTTGAGTTACATGGGTTTTTATTTTATATTGAAGAATGGACTTCAGCCCATCCACAGAGCTATGTACATCCGTTCATCCAAACAAAGGCGAGAGAGGATTGATGATCTGCTCAGACTTAAAGCTAATTTAAACGCTTTGACTGTCAAGGTAAGGCATCCTTTCAGAATGGTTTCCAACAACTCCTGTTTGTTCCCAACTCGGCTAGCAAAAATGAACTTATAAATGAAAGAATTGTTTACAAAAGCTAATCAATAGCTGCAGTGTGGAACTAAAATTTCAAATTAACTCTGTGTATAGTATTTTACGTATAGTAATAATCTTGATAAAGTAGTAAAATACAGGCACGGTACAAACCAAGCCATATCACGCCGGTTAAAGAGATACTCCGGGCTGAAATAACCTTTATATCCCTTGAAAGATTACCATTAAATATTCTTAAATATGACATCGACTTAATTAGGTTTATACTTAATAAAAGAATAATGAAAAGAAAAAACGCAACAAATTATTGGCTGATGGTGGATGAAGATGAGCATACTCCCTAGATATCGCAACTCTGACAATCTAGGACTATACAAATATGTTCGTGACTCCCAAATTCAGAAGCACATGTTTGCGATAACATCTTTGAAGAGACGCCTCAAACTGATGCTGTAATATAAAGATTTGTCTATTTTGATTAACATAATAAGTAAGACTTTATGGATTTTCAACTTCTGGGTTGCAATGTTTCAGTGCAGACGCTAGCGCCGTTTTTAAGCTTTGTTAAGATTAGCTTGAAAACGGTGCTAGCATCTGCACTGAAACGTTGCGTATGAATAAACTCAGAAGTTGAAAATCCATAAAGTCTTACTTATTATGTTATCATCCCAACTTCTAAATGCCACTCAAACAAGTTATTTTGATTAAGGTTTTATGACGTACTCAAGGGTATTTCTCTTATATGACGAGGGATTGTCCACTTCACACTGCACCTAGCCTTATTAGTGACGTTATTACGGTGGAAAACAGGAAATCTCGTAAAAACCACCCCGGCGATTGCCGGAGCCACAACATGTGACTTGCTCATATACCTAATGGTCGACAGTCAGACCCCGAACCCGTGGACAGTGCGTCTAAGTATAAATAGTAGGCAGACACGCGAACCACTAAACCACGGTCATGTAGTATAAAAATTATCTGGCTTAGTGACAGGATATACAGAAATATTAAGCTGAATAATTAAAAAAAAAACACAAAAAAACAATTACTCATGTTTTCAGCTTATTGCTGTCCATAGAAGCATAATTGGTAAAAAAAAAAGATTAAATGAATTCTCAGCTTATGTAAAATTCAGGGCAAAAGTAACAGTCTAGGAATATGAAGCAGGGGGTAATTGATAGAAGTGATAAGGTACTAGGTTCGTTATGTTCCCCGTCCAGAACTTCTCGTCATGTCAGAACTTGATTTCTAGCGTATAGTGGTAATAATGGTATGCTTTTGTATCAATAAATCGCCATCAGCATGCAGAATCGACAGATAACGCATGCATGTTTTTCATCAGCAAACGTATTACTTTGTTTATGGTCAGTGTCTGTGCCTTTCTTAGCGTGTTTGCCTGAAACACGATACGATTCACACAGGCAGTGTTGCATTAATCATCATCCAATGGTCTTCATTCTTTGATAATAAATGTCCCTTCCGTGGGACTTGTTACGTGTATGTTTTAATGTAGAGAAAGAAAAGTTGGCAAGCCTCCACCGGGATTCGAACTCCAGTTAGGGTGGTGGGATGGGGCTTCCTGTTGCCTTGGCGCTCTCAGAGCTAAGTGGGAACATGAAGCCGATCTTTCTGATGTTTTTTTGTATAGCGTTCTGTGATTGTCCAACCTTTTCTTTGTTGTCAGCGACATCGAGGGCGGCTTCCTTGACATTTTGGGTTGACACGCCGTCAAGTAACTTTAAGTATAGCGTTAACCACTATCAATCAAACAAACCAGTCTCTGGTTAGCATACAGGACCAGCCCTATAACCATATGAGCTCAAGTCGACAAGAGGCTCATAACTAGCTCTTAACATGTTTTCATTTATTTGTGTGACCAGGAGAGGAACACACCATTACACCTGGCTGTGTTGGAAAACAAGCCGGACTCGGTAAAACATCTACTGGATCTCCATGTCAGAACAGACATAAAAAATAAGGTAATGTGTTTATTTCTTAGAATATGTTCTTTTGTGTTAGATTTCATACCAGATACCACCATGGGGCTCTCTTTATAGCTCCATGATACCACGAAGACACGCCACATATACTGTCACAAAGCCCCGTGAGGAAGCGGGTGGGCCATGGCCCTGCAGAATACTCCCTCGGTCGATCGTAGGAGGCGAGAAAAGAGGTTGTTTTCTGTTGCCCTGGTGTTCCCAGAGCTAAAGGGTAACGGGAAGCAGATTTGTTTGTGATGTTCTGTATTTGTGTTGTCGTCATATAAGTGAAATACCATGAACTCTAAAGGCGTGCTTAGGAGAGAGCTCCATGTTATCCTCGCAGCCAAGTATCCACATGAAGTCGATCTGTCTGTGGTTTTTGTAGTATGTGCTTTCAGTGTACTGGCTTGTCTTTCAATAGACCGCACGCCAATTTTAACTAAACTAAACATATGATTTGACTTGTTTAGTGTGCATTATGTTTAACTTTTTAATAATTTCGCAGGCTAATCCATCCAGGTACGTTTTAAATAACAACCTTGTTTTAAACCTATATCCTAACATACTGTGCCTTTGCTAACAAATACGTCAATAAAGATGGAAAAAAGTGCAGGTATAAAAATACGCCAGGGGAAAATGCTTATTCCTGAAAGGGGAAAAATATGCTAATATGCTGTTAAGCTTTTATGCAACGATATCTGTTAGAGACGATATAAGTAATATATTGATGCAAAAATCTATGGTTATATAACCATTTGCAGTAATCTGCGCTAGCCAAATGTCTATCGGAAAGAGGCAATTTGGTAATTGCATGCAGGTGAATACACAATCAACATTCAAAAAGAGAATATACTTCCCATTTATATTAAATTATGTCCAATTAAAGACCAGTGTCATGGGGAGTGATGTGGTTTGTTGTTCCGCGAATTTATAAATCGTTATTTATCCTCCCATCAATCAAATTGAGTCCATTCATTCGCCACGCTCATAACTCGATACGGTAACTGTAAATGTGTACGATATTGTCCAGTGAAAAATAAAATCACTTGCGTCCAATGCAATAATAATAAAGTTTGGTTTATAGAGCATAAGTTAACTGAGGCGTCTTGTGCTGATATACAAGTGTATGCGAGATTAATGGTGGACCGTATTGATGGGGACTTCAAAACTACTCAATCCATTATTTTAGATTAATCTTTTACGTTTGGTCATCTCCTAGTTAACCTATTAATACTAATACAGTTTATAACCCGATTGTATCGAAAACTTTCTAAACTTGTCGAGCCATGGAATGTGTGATTTTTAAAAAAAATATTAAAAATTCAATCCAAGTCGCATTTTACATCAGAGGGACGAATTACTATTGCACTTTGCCTAGACTGGGGAGTTTGAGTAGCCTTGCGAAATAAAGAACTAATGAAATTCTTGAGGAATTGGCCTAATGTGCAAATCAAGTTCAAACGGGAAGCTCGATTGGATTTTTCGCTATGACAAGTAATTAACTAGTCGATATCGACCTGCATTCTGTAATACATGACCGTATCCTATAATGGCCGATATATACTCGCTATTTTCCCCCTATGAATCAACCTAATAAAACATATAATGTGTTCGTCAAATACTGGAAGTAGTTGTCACTAATTGAGCTATTGCATGAGGTGCCCTTGGTTGGAGAAACTTCCGGTAACACAAGATTAGCCTATCAGTAGGGGTAGCGGCCATTTTCTTTGGCTCAGACAACTGAGGACAATATAAAAACCATTGAAAATATCCGCCTTGTACATTACATGAATTATTAATTTCGGAATATGGTTAAAACTATTCCTTAAACTAACCCAAAACATAACCCTTAAACTAAGCCTAAACCTAAACCTAAAACCAAGCCTAAATCTGACCCAACCTTTAATCTAAGCCTAAACCTAACCCTAAGACTAGCCTTTGACTAACCCGAAACTCACCCTAGACCAAACCCTACACTTGACGCCAAAATTGCGGTTATACATCACATGACGGACTGACCACACAAGGGGTCCATATCTCGTAATGATTTTTAATTTAGTCTATTGGAGTAGCCGTTTGAAGAAAAGTCCATACTTTCAGGCAAATCTTAAACCGTTGAAGTACACGCAATAACTTATGGTGCCAATCAGGCTGAAACTTACAAACCAATAGACTTCCTGAGTCACGATAAAATGAGCCAGGCAATTAACTGATCATTTTGTTAAGTTTCTCCAATAAACCCCCAAGCCACAGCAACTATATCAACCAATCGGCATGCTCAAATCATGTTTGACATGACGGCATTACGTACTATTGACTGTGTGACAATGTCTGTGCCGCCATAACAATATTGAATTAATACGGACGTGTGTTTGTTTGATTGGTGTTTAACTTCGTACTACTCAATAGTATTTCACTTATATGACGACAGCTGTCCACTTCATACTGTACACAGTCTTATTACGGTGGAAAACAGGGAGAAACCCTCGTAAAACCAAGCCGGCGATTGCCGGAGCCACAACATGGGACTCGCTTATATACCGGATGGTCGACAGGCGCACTCGATCGGGTGAACGATACATCGAAGCAGGTTCAGTTTAGGAAGCGCATTCACTACCACTAAGCCATGGCCTCGGGCCTCAATACCGAATGAAAAAACTCGTTTAATCGATGAGATTTATTATTGTCTCATTTTATGAAATTCCGATAACTGCTCTCGGACTGTCAGCAATATACAACCAATGAAAACTTTGGTAGCGGTTATGTCGACACTGTTGTGATGAATAAATGAGAGGATACAGACTTTCAGTCAATATACTTTTAGTCGTATTCAATGTGCCGAATTTGTTTTTCATTCCATAACAGTTAACTTCAAGAAGAGTTTGTAGCTTTGGGTTTCGTTTTAAGGTTAAACGCTTCTGTTGAATTTTTCGTCCTTTTAACTATAATAGCATATTAATTGTGAGAGAGCAAGTTTAGAATCCAATGATCGAATTAACGACTTTGACAACGCAATTGTTTGTAACACCTAGACAAATAAAGAAACTATTTTAGTTTAAGTGGCATTGTATTAGTTGCTTCTGTAGATATAGATTTGCAGTCTTAATTTGGATCAAAATTAGGCCTAATTGTCGTTTAACTGTAAGCATCTATCTGCTCAGTCGAATAGGTATGTTCACTGGGGTTAATAGACATCCACAACAGTTCCATGGTGGGCATTAGGAAGTGGTAATCACTATTTGTTTATGAAATAAAGCAATACATAATGATTGGCAAGCCAAAGGAAAACCCGGAGCGCGTGACACCACATGTCACCCGTACTGCTTTGCTGTCATCATGTTCCGTTCGGTGGCAGTTTAGTTCTGTTATGTAACTACAATTATCGGAAAATTGGCATCGAACGAAGACATTACGTCAAAGCCTAGTTTTGAAATTAAAACAACTGGAAGCCTTCCAGTGTATTTGGATATCCAGCCAGGGTTCCCAATGTGTATATGGTGTTATATTTATCTTCTAATGTGATTTCCCAATTTCTGACTGCTACAAAGTAATGCTCTGAGAATATCAATACATCACAGCTTTTCAGAACCGTTCATTTGAATTGTATTCAATAAACATTTTTCATTCATTCTTGTTTAGGTTTATCCAAACAATACTTAGGACAGCTTCCATACTAAATATATATGAAAAATATTTTTCATCCATTTTGTTACTGGACTCCACCATAATATATATGAAAAATAAGTTAAATCTAGCGTCTGTGTGGAGTTGCGGGTGTTTCTGATTACCTCCCTTTACTCAATCTCGCAGAACTAGGTTCGACGTCGCTTAGATCATACCCACAAACACTGATGTTTACACGTGACTGCAGATTGTTCTCTTTGTTAAGGTGCCTTCACGGTTAACCATCAGACACCAGCAATACAAGGTGAAACACATTTACGACTTATATTATCCAGCTATCAACAACAGTTTTAAATTTTGCAAACAAACTAACATGTTGACTGTATCGGGTTATTTATTCCACAAAACTGCATTTATTTAAGAATGAGTTTTATGGTCCAGACAGATAGCGTCGAGTGTGAGTTGATGTGCACAGCCTGGGACTGACCGGGACCTACCACAGGAAACGGCATATAGGAATAGGACAAATAACATTTTCTAATTATAGCTCAGTGTTTCGACAAGCTGCTTTTTTTCTTCGCAATATTAGTCGGGTCCTTGAAGGATTTACATTGCAATAACGGTTGTTTTTCATGCATGGGCCTCAAAGTGGCAAATTAGGATATCGGCAAAACTGACGTTTCAGAATTGTGTACCACGTGATTCTGAATGGACAGGACATAGTAGTCGTTTGGATCAACACCAATTTCTAAACATGAGTTGGTTTAATGACAGATTGGATGGGTTACGAATTCCTTCTGTCGTGGCATTCTGCACCACCAGTAATACAATTTCAAAAATGAACATTAATTGTGTGCATACAGATGCATTATAGAACTGATTACCGGCTTAAATCTGGTTAAACTCTACAATGCAATTACAGAACTATAATAAGTTACAGAAAAAGCGATCCAAAAGGCCAGATTGAAAAAAAATATCAATAGGTGTAACCTGTGTAGGTGCACTTATCCCACCACTACACTAACAATTATTTCTTCCGTTGGCATTGACACTAGACATTTACTGACATTTACTGACCCTAACAATACAGGTAATTCACACAGTATGGCTGATTTTACACCGGCAGGGTGTGTAATTCCGCGTGTTATAATGTCAGGATAATTAGACTCCATTTAAGTAATGTAATGCATTAACCCAGCATGAGGTGGAATGTCCCCACGTCAAATGTAGCTTGTCGTCAGAAGTATTAATTAAGGACTCTGACACTTTGGCGAAAATCGAGTTTTAAAAGCCAAGGGTATTAAGCAGACAATGGAATGGTTATAAATATGTGCTTGATTGGAAAAAGACACTCTGCTGGAATTCTATCCACATGATTTACTAGCCCACTTAATTTAAGAACGGGTTTATGTGGAGATGTGTGTGGCGGGGTGGGGATGTGTGTGGCGGGTCTGTCCGTTACGTCCGACGAAGTCATATTTGATTCCAAATTGCAGCAATATTCACGAAAAACATCTGAAACAACCAATGCATTTGCTGATTGGGCTTTGCCAATTATAGTGTTGGACTCTTACTTTCCATTGTATCGTGAAACCAAAGTAACACAGAAAACACACATGTTGTTCACTCAATATTTCCAGACGTCCCGATCACAGGAGATAAAAAAGGGATGATTGAATTGAAAAAGAAAACAAATTTTCGACTTCACTTTCTTACCGTAGTTTACCAAAATCATCGGTGGATTCATTTGATTAAAAGCATGTAACTCTTGGACATTATTTTACTTGAGCAGGCACCCATCAGTTTGAAGTGTTGAAATGCTGTGTCTGTTCGATTAAATACTTAAACATGGTGTGCTTTCATGGTAATTGCTTGTCAGATATGTTCTGATTACCATCACACACGTTGTAAATTCTAGCCTTGCATTTACCATGGATAACCCAGATAATTGTAATCTGGACACGAATATTATTGTAAGGATGCAGCGGTCGCCATTAGACTGACGAGTATGTCTGTACTCAAAATCCTAATAACTGCTCATATTCTATACACGAAAATATTAACCAATATTTTAAAATCCTTACATGTCTACTCTGTTTTTAAGGTTGGTTAATTAAACAATACTTGAAACTGGCCCACTTTTTATAGCACCTGTTTGGTTGGATCAGGACCAAGAGTTTATTTTCCACACTTTTTGATGGATAACTGAGTATTGGATATCCCCAGTAACTGTCTACATGTCGGTTTGTATGTTTGGTTAATAACTTAGGGCCATTTATCTTACAGGGACGCATATTAATTCGATGGAGGAAACAAAGACAAGATAATATAACCACAGAACGAAAGGAAATAGCAACAAATAAAGATGAATTTCGTGTTGACCATTGCCTCTGAGTACACCAGGGCAACAAGACCCCACCTTCTCCCACCGCAGTGTTCGCAACTGTCTAGAATACTTACATTTGTCCATGTTTCCAGATGAATCCATGGCATAGACCTATTCTTCAAGCAGCCTGTTTACAAATCCGTCATTTCTCAAGCGATATTCTGCCGTACCTTTTTGCATTGGCATATTAAGGACAAACACACAGAAATACTTCCATTTTATCCGGTTTGAAGGACGAGAATCGAGGGGAAAGATGTTTTATTCTGCTGGGTCACCTGTGGCGCACTGACTGCCGGTGAGTCTGTACCTAACTCTGAGGGTCTTGGGATCGATTCCAGGGTGGATTTCTACCTTCAAAATTTTCTGAACTAGAATCTGTTCGGACTAAGAAAGTATTATCCCCAAAATAACGAAAATGCTTTTCACTATATACCCTTTCACTTTCTAAAAAAAACCAACAATAACATCAATCTTCGCAACTTTCATCAATCTGATTCTCTGAAATACAATAAAACTGTGCATATTTCTAGAAAGCAAACCGTCATTATACCCATGTATGCATACGAACGGTAAAATTACACACCAGGGAGGGGGACTCAATACAGTGATCATCTGACATAAATAGAATAACTTTGACATTCCCATTACTCACACACACTCCAGAAAATCTACTTTATCTCATCCAGTTCAATACAAAATGTTGATAAATGATAAGCATAACAACAATACATTCATAGGCTACACGATATGCTATAAAACTCATGGAATTTTTACCATATCTTAATGAAATCATTCATTATTGTGAGCGTTACTCAAGCCTTTATTGGTGAAATAAATACGCTCAGAAAAAGTCATTTATTTTCATCATCTTTTAATATCTTATTTCCTTTTCATAAACTTGATTAACTTCCTCTTCGATAGTATTAGGTTTAGACAATCAATCAAAATATGATAGGGTCAATGTCTCAATAACGTATTAATGATGATGAATATACACTGTTAGTATTGAAATTTCACCGTTAAAGAACCCCTACTTTACCATAATCATGACTCATCGAGAGATAAAACTTGGACGAAATATTGGCAAATAACAATTCTATTATTTCCTGTCACATATCAAAGGTTTGCATCAGTCCAAATCTTCATTCTACTTCCATTGATGTAGGGATAATAAACTTACAAAATGTTGTTAAGGATTAAAATACATGATTTATTTGAAACGTATGACCGCAGAATTGTTAGCAAGTAGATCCGGCAGCGTATTTGGCTTTTATAAAACCAAAAGAGGGACAATATGATACCGAAGCAGTGATTGGTTGTATGAAGTATGTACATTACGACCGACAATATACTAATACTGATAGGGAGTATGTCATCAAATGTCAATTAATGAAGTAAATGAAGAATATCAATCTCAGTTAAATAATTTTGACGAACCAATAGTGAAGTATACTAAACCGACGTCAAACACCTTCATGCAGCACACATGTTTGTGTATTCTTAAACCATGAGAAATTCGCCAAAGAGATTTTCATTTGATCGATAGTAAGCATACGTTTTGATACTCGACAAGGGTTTCATGAAGGAAACAACTAAACTATCTGGTGTGTGTTGCTTCACAGAGGCCTATGACAAGCTCCCGCAGTTAGTGTCAGGGTCGTATCGTTTGGAAGCAAAGCAATTCAAACAGCAGTTCTGTAGCGATCAGTACCTCAAGCAATCTGTGATATACCGTGATGTAATGTTCAGACAAGGAACATCCGTTGAGTGGTCTGTAGTTGCAAGGTTTCGTTAAAATGCAGAGAAATGGTTCTGTTGGGATTCTAGAACATTGGTATCTTTAAATCTACAAGCTTATATTTAAAGCCATATTGTGTTACAATCTGGTACTTACTCTTTTCTCTGATACTGAAACTTTTCACAATTACAAAGCAGTAACGTTGTCGGGATCGGATTTGTACAGAAAATCATTTTTTGAGAACAGGCTTCTTCTATAGTGTGTTTTATTCATTCGTTTAGAAAAAGTAATAAAATAGATTCCACAGTTACACCAGTAAAGAGCAGAGGTTGTGTTTATCGGTGATAGAATTTCTTAATGAAACTTCTTCTAATAGAGTACACTTCAAACATAAAGTGAATTGAGGTCTAGATTCCTACAATCCAATTCATGTTGTACAATTTTTTAAGGGGTACATGTTTTGACAGCTGGTAACAAGGTTAAGCGGATTTTGGAGACTACAAAACTGTTTAAAATAATCCCCACCAATCCCTATTTACGCTGTGCATAGTTTATAACAAAACTTTTGTCTGGTTATCTGAAGTTCCAGTTGCTTGATTACTGAGTGATTTGTGACGCCAGTTTCAGATAATTTACATTATACGTTTTATATTCTCAGATTGGAGATTGCTTATCACGTCCTAATTGCTTTAACCGGGGATAAGAATAAATCTACCAGAGTTTTTTCGACTGTAAGATTGAACACTTTTACATTGCCATAAATCTGTAGCTCATTTGGTTCCCACAAATAACATGCTGACGTTGACAACGATTTGGAAAAACTCTTAACATTATTCTCAAAAGGATATGGGTTGTTCTCTGTGCAAACCGAAAATCTCTATGTAGTTTCATATTTTTTGTGAAAGATAGGATAAAGTGATGATATATTTATTGTTTAGTCATGTAAGCAAACACGAAATGGTTATAAGACTTTCCAATGGAAAATACAGCATCTCCACGAATTTCAGTCAAACTTACTAAACATTTGTATGTTTTTGTTTTATCGGAGTTTAACGTCATACTCAAAGGTATTTGATTTGTTATATGACGGCAGTAAGCCCAATGGGTGAAGGAACTCACCCTCGAAACCACTGGCAACAAACAAAGACAAAACGGGACATATACAGGGCAATACCAGGACACAATATGGACACAACAAACTGATTTGTTTCCTGTTGCCCTTTAGCCCAGGGAACACCAGGGCAACATGAAGTTTCCCCCAGCCCCCCGCAACTGGCTAATCAAGATATTTACGAATGTAATCGAGTTTTATGGTACAAATTTATGTTCGTTACAGCTGTCTGTGTGATTAAAACATGATTTAAACACCAATAAACTGTCTACTAACGACCAAGATAGACACTAAACAGATACACTAAAATGTAGACACAAATTTTCCCGGCCTGACAATTATTAAGATAATTCAACAACACCAACGTTGCGACATGTCCTTTGCGATTAAGTTTTATTCAAACACGTAAATTCTCCATTCACTTGTGTGGTGGACAACGGGGGTAATTAGCAAATTATAAAGTCTCACTTAACCTCGGAATGGGGGAACGTGTGAGTGTGTATGGGGTCATTAGTAAAAGCAAAAGTAGTGCATCTGAGTTGGAAAGGACACTTGTTCATAAACATTAAAAATATTAATTTCGGATTTTCTTACTGAATGATTCGACAATTGTTATCCCCGGTCAATCGAACTTGGCATTGAATGAATATCTGCCTGTCCTTCACTGAGAAACTAAGCGCATATATCCAGTCAGTGGTGAATTGGGGATTTTTTTATTTTTTAGATATTTATTATAACACTTTCATTTTTACGAACAAAATGATTCAGCGACTTGAGCGTCAGGAGTACTCATAGTTTCAAAAAGTAAAAAGAGTAAATACAACACATTCGTTTGTCTGTCTGTACTTTATTGAAGAATATGTCAGCTGCCAGCAAATATTCTAATGTTGAAGACAATCTAGAGTTGATAATAAAGACACCCAGACTGGTTAAGTAATATAAGGAGAGTCTTACATGGAATTTTGACGATATCAGAAGCGGTGGAATTAGCGTTGCTCACTGTTGAACTCCAGTTAAACCTGTCACAGTTAAAAGCGTGAGGTGAATCAACCTAAAGTGTTGAGCAAATCGTATTGATCAAGAATAAAGGAGATTCTTTATTTAGTTTTTTTTTCTCATTTGACGAAACAAAAGGTGTGCAGACCCGCCGGTTACTACCGCCTATTTACTATCGACCACCTGAAGAAATGGTCCAAACAAAGGTAATCGATAACCTAATTCGATTAAAAGAGATTGAGCTTTCCATGAGCGGAATTTCTTCACACATGGTGAAATTCGTGTTAATTAAGCAAACGTAATTGCTTGATTTGCTTTCAGTCGAGCAGAAATAACCGTTTGTAAAAACGAAGAAGAATTCACCGACGTCATACCGTCTTGATAACCTGCATTGTGTTTATTCAAACACCAATATGGACTGAGTTTATTTAGCAGCCAACTTTATCAGATAGGCACAGGGTCAAATTCAAACGTAATCGAATGACTCCAATTTATAACGCAATTGACGAGATGCGCTTGGCGAAACTTCGATTTTTTTTTGTCGAATTCTTAAGTCCTATGAAGTCAGTGTAAACTTAATGTTTGGCCAGCCGAACATATTTTAGTTTTTAAAGCAAGGGAGCGTCTCGGGCGATTGCAGTTCAGAGTTGGGAGCATCAGAGTTATTTTTATGATTAAATCGAATATGTACATTATCCCAAAATAGGAGATTTATGTCTAATACCATCTCTAAACGAACTTGAAAATATAATGGCTGGAAAATATACATTGTCACTTTGCGTTACCCTTTACTTAGATTACTTTTTTGTAAACTTTCTAATTACCAATCAGTCAGTCAGAATTCATTTGTATTTAAATGATATAAAACCGACAGGCGAAAGGAAATAATCGATTTAGTACATTGCTATTCTGCAATTGATATCGACAGTATATCCCTTTCGAAAGGTTAACATTGTGTGAAGCCTTTACATCTGCTAAAGGAACAACTCATGACCTTGCCATGGCATAAGGACATGATGATTCACTGGTTCTCGAATCCTGCGATGCATTAGTTCACAACTTCTCTTCAACTCTCTTTTACATTTAACTTTAAGTCAAATCGATTTGAGTGAATTAAAAAAATATATGCGTGTATAAATTGTGTTCTCAATTCTGTATCAATTTAAGTTTAACTCCAATGCTATAAGCTAGAACTGATTACGTCTTTTATATATAAAGTCGAATTTCAATGAGACATATGCCGTTATTTACGTAAATGAAGACAGAATATTTACACTTCTACACAACTATATACGCTTTGATGTGAATCAATGAAAGCAGAAGTTATCGAAACGTAACCAGTTTCAAAATAAATTTATCTTTATTGAAGGAGTGTCTGTCGAGGTGAGCCTTGGGACGATTATCTATACAGTTTTGCCCTCAGCACAAACCCCCTGTTTTGCAAGTAGATTCACCTTGACATGCGGACTGCGCAGAAACTGGCACCGTTTGAAACATAATTCAACTACTTTTTTTCAAACAATCGTTGCCTCAAAACGGTGTTGAATTGAGCTATTGACTATTTTAGAATACATTTTTTTCTTAACAAAACCACATTGAAAGAGAAATGCAACTTTACTCAATTTCCAAAAGCTACTTATGAGATGCTTTCAAGTGGACCTCCTTACTACTTATAAGCCTTAAAATAGAATGGAGAAAAAACACAGATACATGAAATTATTAGATAATTTGGTTAGATATTGCTGTATAACATATCTTTTCGATGTTTAACTGTCAGTTTCTCTTTAGTTCATGTTTTAATAATCGACGAACCCAATGCGCAAGCTAACATAGCCTTTACCAACACTGTTATTCTTAAACAGACTATGGCTGTGAGATATTGGAATAGATAGAATCCTCAGGTTGGGTGATGTGGACTATCAACAAATATGTATTCAGCAGCTTCACAAACTGTACAAATTTCTTACTGTATATACCTTATGCCCTTCAATGGGTGGAAGAGCATATTTTTTTGTAAAAATTCTTAAATTCTCCTGTAATCTGGTAAAACCTAGTAAGTCATGTTTTGGTGAAAATTGAGTTATACCCATATTTGGACTTACTGGG